>JBBPUO010000291.1:0-15693 GCA_038094755.1 Caloboletus firmus | reverse complement strand
CGATGCATGGCGCCCGTTGTAGCGGAGGGTGTAGTGCTCTCCAGAGATCCGTCCTGAAGTTTAATCATAACTTTGAGGGAATGCGGCAACGGGGAGGTTTCTGCTGGATCCACATGCCAGCCGTATGGCCATTTCGAGGCTATAGATCTTAGGGTCAAATCCAAGGCTAGCATGGACTGTATGAATCTCATGTACGGCAGAACCTCAATAGCTCCGGATCAGAGATCTGACCTTGCGTCAAGTGCTAGGTTTATGGATCTGCACCAACATCCAGAGACAACAGAAATGCTCGCCTGTAAATTCAGATATGAAGGCCGAATGACCTTTGCTATTTGAATGTTACAACATGAATAGATACTTGAGGTGCACCAATATAACGTCGAGAACCAAAAGACCCTAGATATGGCGTCCTTCTTCACAGGTACGGTACACGGATGAAACCCTCACACGCAAAGTGATGACATGTGAATCAAGACTGCCTCCCTCGGGGTACGGGCACGGGGAAGTGTCGAGGTGTGAATTATCGGGATGCGAATAAAGCGACCGAGTAGAAGATGACCATGTGCAACGCTCAATCCTGGTCTGTCTGATCCCTTGGCCGATACTTAATGCCTCGACTCTCAAGCTCGGCTTCGACATCTTCTGGAACACGCCCTTTGACTCGCACGGCGTACATGCCTCGCACGTATTTGGCTGGGTGAAAGATGTCAGCCGCGATCGAATGCCAAAGGATGCAGCCGACGTACACGTTCTCTGCCAGCGTGCTACCCAACTGGATTCGGGGTCAATGACAGCTATGATGCCATCAAAGTATGTTGTGGTGCAGATTGCGATGCGGTCAGGAGACCCCTTCATCTGGTCGAGGGAACGGTCAATAATGAACGTGAGGAGAGGTGTTTCAACACGCACTTGCATGATCTCTTCGCAATTCGGGCAGCCATTCTTTCTGAAATCCATAGGATGTTGGATTATTGAGCAGAGGAGGCAAGCTCTGAGCTGCTTTGATTTTGCCTGCGGAGGAATTGCGGCCATGGCGTTGCCGTTTGTTAAGAATGAGCGCAGCTGGCACTGGTAAATAGCGATCACTGGTACTTTGCGCTTACATAAGTTCTGTGTAGTGGCAGTGGAGTTCAAGTCGGACGACGATTCTGAACTGTTACCGACTATGATGGCCAAGGGTGTTGCTTTGTTGGCTTTGCTGCCATTTTCTGGCGTTTTTGCGTTCTCAGATACCGTGCCGTTCGTCGCTTGGTCTTCTCGGAGGTACTCTTGTCACCATGTGTTCTCATTCAACAAAAGTCTAAGGTTTGCCCTGTTCTAGCTCGGATGTGCTCGGTACTCTCGCGCCTGGTCCGCATCCCAACCACGGTGCATTACTGGACAATGTCATTTCGAGCGGAGACCTTTGTTCGTACGACGCTATTGTTGTGGTAGACCACCCGGGAGTAGGTCTTTCTACCTGGACCTATCGTCGCGCATTCCGAATACTAACGAGCTCGGAATAGGTACATAGCTCCGACATACGAACCCTTCAGCCTTCGTGTCGGTTTGCAACATTGATCAAAGATTCGCCAAGTTCGCGCCAGCTGCCCTATGTTGAACGAAGTCTGGGATCTTCATTCGAGGCAGCTGCGCTCTTCGCCAACCGGTGTGGTTCAATTGTCATCGACGTTACCCCGGACTCAGGAGAGTGGGGCCTAGTGGCAGACAAAAAACATGTTCTGTCCATCTCGATGCCTCCGATCGAAGGGTCCCCCAGGTACAGGAAAACGGTGATGGCCGAGCATGGTTCGTGTTCCTCGGGAAAGTACCCTTCCCATCTCTAATTCTTTACACGTCCAGAACAACTTCTCTCAAAGGAACTCGACAGACTCGGTGCCCTCACTTCGAACCACCTCGTCATCTACGCTGGTTCACATATCCCGTTGGAGCGCCGTGTGCCTCCCCCGCTTTCAGAGTTTGACTCGCCACCCGAAGCAGCGGCGCCATCTAGCACAACTGCTGTTGCGTCGCCTAAAGGGGGTATCCTTCACAATTACCAGCTCCTTACGCCAGCTCTCATCACTTCGCTCCTTGTTGCGTTTCTCATCCTAGTTCCAATTGTCCTGATTGGCCTCAGTGCGCTTGCCAGTATACAATCGAGTTTACGATCTGAGGCACCAAAGGATTATAGCGCGCACGAGAGGAAGACGCAGTAGTACTCCAAGAATAGTTATTGCATTAGCTTTGGTACATCGGCGTGGGTGACACATAAGGACAGATAAAAGATGCGATGATACGACAAGTAGAGATACAACAGTGATGCAAGAATAAGACCGGCGTGCAAGTAAGCAATATTGAACGAGGAGCGTCTAAGAAACAAAAGGATTTGGAAAGCCAACATTTGCTCAGCAGCTATTCAATTTCCTGCCGAAGAGCATCTTGCATCGATTCGAGTGCAGATAGATGGAGCGGGAGGATAGGGTATCCGAAAGGTC
This sequence comes from Caloboletus firmus, assembly GCA_038094755.1. Classification (NCBI taxonomy): domain Eukaryota; kingdom Fungi; phylum Basidiomycota; class Agaricomycetes; order Boletales; family Boletaceae; genus Caloboletus; species Caloboletus firmus. Next base: position 13,216 of record JBBPUO010000291.1, on the reverse strand, counting down.
CCTGTAAACTTGCAAGAATAGCAAGTTCGTAATAGTTTCGTGTGATTTCCTGGTATGTGACATCATCTGAGATACGGAGCGAAGACCCCGGAGATTTACAGCTATGAAGGAAGTGGATATGAAGGGTCGAGCACGAAGAACCTGCACGTTTGAGGGGAACGTAAAGGAGAATGGTCGAACGAATGGGAAGGATGGGACAGGTTGTTCCGGTGGAGGCAGCGCCGTCGTCATCGGGGACGAAGGAGCAATCAGCCCAAGGATAGGCTGGCGGAGAGGGCAAGGGGATGCGAATGGCAGGGTAAACGGCATAGGTTGTGGCCGTGGTCACATCCACGTATAGTGACTTGGATGGATCTTTCCCTGCGCCACGTCGTGAAGGTGTTTGTTGTCCGGTACTAGGTTGGCACAGATGCATGAACGACCAAGAGATGTTTTGATCAACGGAGAGGATAGTGACATGGAAAGGAGCGAGATCGCGGTAGTGAGACGATACTCCCGACAAGTGATGAATCCAAGCTGACGAACGGGTCAATAATCATCTTGGAATGTTAACGAAAAACGAACCATCGAGCTCTGCAGGGGAAACGAGTCCCAGTTTAGAGATCACTAACCGCCATTCAATATTGGTTCTTCGAGCAGCTTGCAGTGCAAAATTCCAGACTTGTGTAACGGCTGACGGTTCGACTTCATCCCGAATTAGCCAACTCCCGAAGTCACGAGATTCACCGCGCTGGTCAACACATGCTGCCAAAAGCCATTTCCCGCACGTCGTGAATGTATAGCCAACATGAAGAAAAGTATGACGGTCCAGCACGTCCAATGTACGGGCTGGGCCCAAATTGAACTGTACAACAGGCTTGAGCGGTCGTGAAAGCGTAAATGCTGGTTCCCGAAAGAACCCACGAGTTTCTTTGCCGGTGTCGAAAATTCTTCGTGACATAGTACGGTCGACCGGCTGGGGCATACGACGATATACGGAAAAACAAATACTTTCGAAATCAGTGGTTGCAAGATCATGCGAAGTAATGTGGTGTTCGGGTATAAGTTGCAGAGTGATTGGGTATTCAGAACGAACTTTCTGCACCCTCTTCATCGCTGAAGATATTTGTCGGAGTAGAGGCGATGCAAGCGTCAACGCCGAGTCTGGAATCGCGATGTAGAAGACCAGACCGGCCAGCTCAGCAGGCAAGTCTGTGGCGAATGAAGCTAGCGTACGGTAGTCAATAAAATATTTAAAATCGAAAGAGTATTGCATACCTAGATATTTGCGAAGGGAATCCAGTCGCAAAGCAAAAATGCCGTCCACCGAACAAAGGGGATGGCTTCCAGGAATGTGGGTACCAAGTTGACGTGCCTAGGAGAAGGTTCAGCAGCGATCGAGAAAGGTCAATGAGGGGGCGGACACTGTATGTGGAAGACAGCCTCCTCAGCCAAGTTTCCGCCAATAGTTGCATGCCTAAACCATTGTCCTCAAAAAAGAGAAAGGCCATGAGGTCCTTCTTGCCCGCTCGCGGCGTGAATCCAAGTTTTTCCCAGAAGCGCAGTGCTGCAGGTAACACCTGAATAATAGAATCGCCCTTCCCAACTGAGATCATTGGTGTGTCCATGCGCTGAAGTAGTGTTTGGTCTGAGAGCGTACCAGCTTCCGTCAAGAAGAGGTCAGTAAGTTGGCTGTGATGACAATCAGCGTGCCTACCATGATTCAAGAAGGCCTGTAGCTCAACCGGACCCTCAAGTGCAGGAAGATCACCGAGGATCCGAGCCAAGATCGACACATCAGCAGGCCAGACATCCGGTTGCCTGTGTGGTAAACGATGGATGTTGCTGGCTCGCCATGCATCCGCAAATATGCTGTTCTCAACAACCTCTTTAGCAATCATGCTTCCTGTGGCTTCAAGAGACTTCGACTTCTCTGACGTGGCTCCGAGTACGGCCGCAGGGGATACAGGAGTGGGGACAGATGTCGGGACAGGTACTGGGATTGTCATAGGTGCTACCGCTGCGCCAGGCGGTCGTAGGGGTCTACTGAGGGGAAGTAGATACGGATGAGAAAATTGCATGTGTAGCAATGTTGGCCCGGGGGGCAGATATGCGGGAGGCGGAGTGGTAGTCCGAGAAGGGATGACAGGTTCAGTGTCGTTAATATCCTCATCGTCCGATAGTATATCAGAGGCATCGTCAGCGTCGTCTGACATGGAATGCTCCAGGTCCAGGCTATGTTGTAACCAGCTAGGGCGCCATCTCGATTTACGGGACCCTTGTTCAAAGTTCTTTCGCTTGACTCCAATTAACTTCCTTACAAGGCCAATGCGGGGGTCAGTAGCGGCGCTGTATTGATATTTCCAGTGGTTGTTATGACTGGGTGGCGAGAGGCGAGGTATCGGTTGCGTACGGTCCTCTTCATCTGGCGGACTGGGGAGGGCGAATTTACCCGTGTGGTATTTGGAATCAGATAGTCTATGGTTCTGGGCGAATGGGATTGGATCAAAGAAGTTGGATAGAATTGCGGGCCCTTTTTTGTGCTCAAGAGATAATTCTACTTGAGGTATTATCGACTCCGAATTCGGGCTAGGTCCTGGAGACGGTAATGCCACGTCTGTGCCAGCCGATATTAAATCTTGCATGTGGTACAGTTCAGAAAATCGAGGTGCGAGGGGGTCCACAGTTCCACTCGCGGTAAACGGGGATGACTGTTGTCGACCCGGAGTAAAAGCGGTAGTCACCGAAAAAGCGCCATCTCCGAGGACTGATGGCGAGAACCCCACCGGAGCAGATCCTGGGAGTGGAAAACCAGAAGACTCCTCAAGTGAAGGTGCGATGGGTCGAGCAGCTCGAGCGGTTCCAGACGGTCGGTCAAAGAAGTCGAAGTCGTCTTCGGTGAAAACGAACCCGTCCTCAAAATCCATGTTCGCATGCCCTGTGCTCGTGGTTCCGCCACTACCTCCAGCTCCAATATTATCAACATTCATGTCGAAACCCATATCGTATGTCTCGCCAAGGTTCATAAAATCATTGGGAGGCTGTGTCCAAGTAGCATCCATAGATCCAAATGGATCAAAAGGTGGATCAAGGGGCGGAGAAGTGGGTTCTGTCTGGGGCACTGGGGAAGGGGGTTCAGGGGCGGCAGCGGATTCTACGCTGGAGGTGACAGATTGTACGGCTGCCTTTCCAAGGGCGGAAGGAGGGGAGGGGTAAGGTGGGAGAAGATTAGTGTCTGACGTGGCGACTGTTGGTGCCTGAACAGGGTCTGTCAGTATCTGGGTTTCACCTCCTGCGTGGTTTCCATTGGTCGGAGAAAGGGCCGCCGGAGAGTTGCTAGTCATGGTGACAGAGTCTGAAGTTGGAACAGTAGTACCGGTAGAGGGTGTCGTCATAATGAGGGGAGAGGCGGATGATTGAGCGTTCTCGCGTTCTCTTCGAATGCGTTCGCGTTCCCTTTCGCGTTCTTTTGCGACGGATTCCACGTACAATCCTATATCCAAGGCTACGCTTTCGACTTTCGATGACTTCGAAAGAGTCAGGCATCGCAACGCGCGAGCAGACTCCGATGTGGGTGATGCACAAGGGCGACGTGAGATAGGACGTCCACCGAGTATTGAAGGAGTAGGAACAACGAGGGTACCGGTTTCTCCGGAGGAAGTGAAGGCGAGGGCGGCAGAGGGGGGCGGGGGCGGAGGTGGTGAAGGTTGAAGTTGAGGTGGCAAATCTGGTAGGTGAGGAAGAGGCTGCCGAGCATGAGCAGATTGGGAAGACGGCGTAAATGCAAGACAAAGTTGCAGCGGCCAGATGATAGCTATCCCCTTATCTTCACCCTGCTTATTTTGCACAGCTATCCAGGCGATGACATAGGTTGGACTTGTCCATTTGGGAACACCTGAACGAAAAGTACTCTGTTTCTCGGAGTGTGGTGTAGGGAGAGATGATTTCCATTCACCCGCACCAAGACCAGTAAGAGATTGCTCGAATTGGGAGGTGATACCCGAAGTGGGGCCATTATATGTCGACAAGTAGTATGATGGAACTCCAAAGGGGAGAAGTGTTATCGGTGTGCCTGCAGCTAATGGGTGACTAAAATCGAGGTGAAGAAGATCGGTTGGTCGGAAGTGTGAGTATACCTCTAATCTCGATGCGCTGAGATGCACCTCAAGCCGGCAATGTACAAGTGGCCTGCGATAGTCAGTGTCGGATAGTGTTCCAAGGCTTGAACCTCACCTAAGCCTCGCCGCATCCAGCCAGTCAATTGCCCATTCATTCGAGATGGGCGAAGATGTAAGTAAGAATCCATCCATCAACCGGTGAGCCGAACGTCCGCCAACAGCATCCTTGGAGACTTTGGTAATGTCGTCAATGAGTCGGCTCCGAAGAGCATTTATGAAGCGAGAGTAAATTATACGGAGAGGCTTGCGCGGAAGGAGGTTGGCTGCTGAGAAGTCTGCATCGCTGGTTGGAGAGCGTTTTGGGTCACGGCAGAGACGACAAGGGGATGACTGGGCTGCGCATTCGAACGAACAAGGATATAGACCTTGGGGGTCGAAAAGTGAAATATCCGAAACTAAGAGTACTGTGAGCTACGGGGCATGGGAGAGTACGGATGCAGAGAAGCACCACAGAGAGTCACGAGAGGATCTGGAAACACTTACCGACGAGCCCATCCAATGATATTGCTCTCAGTGCGGAAAGACAGGTATCGGCGTGATCATGGGATGTAAACATAAAAGCATGGAGCGCAGAAGAGGCGCCATCGATGTGGACATGGGTTAATATCGACTCCAAGAGAGTAACGGAATCATTCCGCGACAGTAGTTGTCTGCGGCCAAACTCGAGGGGGTCGTAGGGAGGGCCATGGACTGCGGGAATGAAAGTGACATAAACTATTCGAGGATTGGGTGGCAGGGAGAGGAGGGAAGAGAGCAGTTTGTTTGAAGGAGTCACCGGAGGGGAGCCATGAGCGGGCGGGTGCGCAGCAACATGGCCGTCGTGTTTCTGGGCCATTCAGATGAGTTGTGAGGTAGGGCAAGCAAGATGGTACGTGTCAGTGATAGCGAATAGCTCCACTGCAGCGACGGATTGGCCGGAAGACGGTCGGGGCGATGTGCCTGGGCAGTCCGTGTGGGCTCGCTGCGTGTCCCTCACGAGCTCATCGTCGCCGACGTCGTCGCCGCTGCCAGCTGCGAATTTATTTACTCTGATGAGTCCAAAAGGGGAGATAGCTAATTAGATAATACAAATAGGTGGGGTACGGGAGGGGGCGAGGCAGTGGCACGCTTTTGGTACGTTGTACAGTTAGCGTTCACTCCGAGCCCGCCTTTGTGAATCCTCGTCAAAAAATATGCAGCCCACTTCCCGCCCCGCCTCGACTTCGACCCGTCCCGCAGCATCTCCCCATCCCAGGACCCACCCACATCAGGTCAACTCACAGATAAAAGTCCTCGACACCGTCCATGGCCGCATCCTCTGCATTGCAGACATCCGTGGCCGTCTCTCCGCCATCAATGATCTCGCGCGCGAAGCCAATGCAAAAGCGGTCATCCACACCGGCGATTTCGGTTTCTTTGGTCAGTGATCCACATCTCTATTTTCTCTCTCAATTTTTCTTTTCTGACGCGTCCCTTCCATCCCCAGAGAGCAGCAGTCTAGAGCGAATCAATGACCGTACCCTCCGTCACCTCACAATGTATTCGCCCCTCATTGCCACCGCTCAGCGCACCCATCTCCTATCCCCGGACAATACCCCTGCGACCATTCGTTCCACCGTGGACATCTCTCTCATATCAGAATTTCCTCTCCTGCTCTCAGGTCAAATCAAGCTGCAAATCCCCCTGTTCACCGTTTGGGGTGCCTGCGAGGATGTGGTCATTCTAGAAAAATTCCGTACTGGTGCCTATGCCATCGATAATTTGAACGTGCTAGACGAAGCCACAACGCGTTGCCTTGATGTAGGCGGTGTCAAGTTACGACTTCTCGGGTTGGGAGGTGCTCTCGTGCCGCACAAAATGTTCGATAACGGCGACGGAAATGCCACCATCGCCGGTGGTCAGGGCACCATGTGGACCACGGCTCTCCAGATCGGTGAGCTTGTCGACACCGCGCAACGGGTGTTCGATCCCTCGGAGACGCGTCTCCTGGTCACGCATGCAAGTCCAGGCCGAGAGGGTATCATTTCCCAGCTCGCTCTTGTCCTCAAGGCGGATCTTACCATTTCTGCGGGTCTTCACTTTCGATATGCTAGCTCCTACAACGAGTTCAGCGTGCAAGGTGATTTCCAGGGTTTCCGCCACAAACTCATTGTGGGCAAGGAAGGCTTCGACAAAGTTTGGGATAGCGTAAAGACCCAGGTTGACACTGTCATTGACGAGCATCAACGAATCCTCCTTGACAAGGCTCTGTCCGTCATCGAACGCATCCCTCAGCCTCAAGGGCAAACTGGTGCGCCCCCTACAGCTACTGGTGAGGAACCTGCCTGGAAGAATTGCTGGAACTGGAATTTGTGCGACGCTGCCTTTGGATGCCTTATTCTGGACATCAAGGAAGGCAGGGTCAGTGCGGAACTCAAGAGCCAAGGTAAGTGATCTGGGTCGAACTTGAAACGACTCGTGCGAATGATCTGCAGGGTTTAATTACGCGTACCGTCGCACCGCTACAGGCACCGTTGCACATACACCCAACTCAACAAGTTCTTCGCTGCCAAACGCTGCTGCGAACCCACCAACAAAGGGATCAACACCGGTGCCCACCGAGAAGTCTGTCTCACCTATGCCAAAGGAAGTCAAGTCACCACTCGCTGCAGCATCTCCAGTTATCTCAACTACACCAAAGGAGGACACTTCGAGCCTTCCTCAAACGAAGACAAATGGCACACCAACGGGATCTTCATCTGATAGGGTTGAGAAGGACAAGCAGAAAAGGAGGGAGAAGAAGGAGAAGAAAGAACGTGCAGAACGGGAGACGAAGGATAAGGATTCTGCAGAGGAGAGGGCCGAGACTAGCCCATCTCCTGTCGATCCACACGCAACTCAACCAAAGTCAGGCAAAGAAACCCCAGTTTCTGATGAAGTTACCAAAGCACCCACGCCTGATGTCCTGGAGCCCGGCCTCAAGTCGCCGACAACGGACAGCGCTGGAGCACGCACTCCAACATCGAGACGAACCTACAAACAATCGTGGACTCTGTTCGTTCGCCTCCAAGCACCTGCAAACGAGGCGGAGGTGCGCGACTTTTTCGGTGGAGATCAATCAGGCGTACGTGAAACATCAAAATTAGCGATGGTCAATCGTTAACGACAGGTTGTAGATCATCCGTGTGACATACCCAAACACTCAACCAGGACGAAGTCAGAAGATAGCATATGTCGAATTTGGTGATGAGGAAACTATGAAAGCTGGCCTTGAGAAAAATAATGAGGTAATGTGCCAACCTTCGTAGCTGATTCTAGAGCCTTGACGGTCACGTAGAAAATCCACGAGTCCCCGGTTGAAGTCAAAATTGCAACAGACAAGGAGGACCGAGGTGGAGTACGAGGTGGCCTTAGAGGTCGTGGTCGCGGAGGGGGCTTCGTCGCACGAGGGTTTGCAGCTGCTGGTCTCACTAGCAAGGGACGAGCTACTAATGGTGAAGCCCGTGGGTCCGGAGAAAATGGCAAGACTGGGGATACGACTGCGTGAAAACGGACCACTTGTCGAAGCGGGGAATTATGGGCGCAACTACATTTGATGCTTCACGCCTTTTCATGACTTTTATCACTTCTATCTTGCTGCTCTTGGGGCTCTCTCCGTCGTCTTATGTTCCAGCTCTTCAAATTGCGGAGCCACGTTTGCTTTCGTTTTATTATGTTCGCCTCAGGATCCTGTTCAGTACAGCCTAGATAATGCACATGCATTTCTATGGATTCAACCGAGTTACTGTTGTAGTCTATTGCACGTAGACGGAACATTCGAGGCCAATCGGTTAATCACTGTTTTCAAAATCCTGAAGTGTCCCAAAGCGAAGCAGTAGAGAGATGAATTCCACATACAAAAAGGATTGTCAGCGTAAACCCGATGTCGTACGTCTGCCAGTGCTCGAGTATGAACGGAAGAAAACATACCAGGCCATCCTGCAGCACTGAGAATGAGGTCTCTGGAGTTGCGAGAACGTCAGGAGAAAAGCACTGGCACACGAATCAATTGTCGAGCTTCCAGCGTGTGAATACACCACTAGCAGGAAATGGGAGAGCAGGTGTAGTGTAGCCTTCCCGAGGTCCGTCACAGAGGCGGTAAAGGTTCTTCTGAAAAGAGGACGGTTGAACCAGGGAGTGTAGTACTTCAATGGGGTGATGCAGAGATAATGCACAGCTGAAAGTGGTGAGATTTTGATGTACCGCTGTGCTGAGTGGGCTGGCTGTCTGGGTACGTAGTTAGGAAAACAGTTAAAGATTCCAATCGGTCTTTAAGCTTCATGATTTCAGAACACGCCTGATCGATCAGGCGTTCATTCGGAATTGTTGGAGCGTGGTGACGATCTTATAGGACGTGTAGATGGAAGAGGGGGATTCGATAATGTTGTGTACTCGGCGCACATCGGTCTTGCATACCGCTGAGCTTTGCTCTTCACGAATGAATACAGGCTGGTGGATATTGGAAAGGGCCGAACCTGAGTTAATTGAGGGAGCTAGTGTTCACAATGACAAGATCCGGTGTTTGTCGAAATCATGTGATTCTCGTCCCCTGTTTGCGTTGGCACAAGGAAGAACTAACCACTGAAGTTTACCCTCTTTTCAAATCGAACCTTCCGGCAATGTCTCCCATGCTGCGCGCTGTTGTTCGTTCGACAAGGGCCCTCAGGGTTCAGCCCATCTCGTGCACTACTAGGTGTGTCAACTACAACTGAGTATCATCATCTTCCCTCTCTGAATCCATCATCGCTTTCCAGAACTTTCACGGTTTCATGCGTACGTGCCACGGAGAGCTTCACCATAAATTCGCTCGATACGTTTACAGAAGAAGAGGATATGTTCAGAGAGTCCGGTAGTCATCATATCATCTTTTTACGACTGACAACTTAACGATATGTTAAGTGAAACGATTTGCCAACGAAGTCGTTGGGCCTAAAGTCCGTGAAATGGATGAGAAAGAAAGTATGGACTCAGAGATAATCAAGGGGCTTTTTGAACAAGGGGTATGTTATCTTAGCACTGGTTCGTTGAGCACTCATTCTTTTGTTGACTAAATAGCTCATGGGAATCGAAACGAGCACACTGCATGGCGGTGCTGAGTCTTCGTTCACGTCCGCTATAATAGCGATTGAGGAACTCGCCAAAGTTGATCCCTCAGTGTCGGTCATGTGTGATGTCCACAATACCTTAGTGAATACCATCTTGCGGAAGTATGGAACGAAAGAGCAGCAGGATAAATGGCTTCCACAGCTTTCCCAGTCCAAGGTGAACGGATTCAGGTCTGCAATTATATTTGTAACTAAAAGTCGTACTGCAGCTCGGGTCTTTCTGCCTGTCTGAGCCTGCCTCCGGATCAGACGCATTTGCATTGCAGACTCGCGCACAGAGGGACGGAGACCACTGGGTCATCAATGGTTCCAAAATGTGGATCACGAACTCATATGAAGCCGGGATTTTCCTTATCTTCGCTAATGTAAGACCATGGTGGCGATTTCCGACGCGTGGTTCGACAAATTTTGTCTAGGTTGATCCAAGTAAGGGATACAAGGGCATAACGTGCTTTATTGCAACCAAAGATATGGGTATCAAAGTAGCGAAGAAGGAAGAGAAACTTGGCATCCGTGCTTCATCAACCTGTACACTTAACTTCGATGACCTGCGCATACCTGCAGACAACGTAATAGGCGGAGAAGGCAAAGGTTACAAGATCGCGATCGAAATTCTGAATGAGGGTGCATCTTCATCTGCTTCATTTCCTTGACACCTTCTGAACGGTTGGGTTCACAGGTCGGATAGGCATCGCGGCGCAAATGCTCGGACTTGCTCAGGGCGCCTTTGACAAAGCCGTTCCCTATACATACCAACGTACTCAATTTGGCCAGCCCGTAGGTACCTTCCAGGGAATGGCATTCCAAATTGCCCAAGCTGCGGTAGAGATAGAGTCAGCTCGTCTATTGACTTACAATGCTGCCCGGAGGAAAGAGGAAGGCAAGGCTTTCACCAGGGAGGCTGCAATGGCCAAATACTGGGCAAGTGTTATTGCTCAGCGGGTCTCTGGTCAGGCTATCGAGTGGGCAGGAGGGGTCGGATTTACTCGTGAGACTGGAATTGAGAAATTCTGGCGAGATTCCAAGATAGTGAGTAATGCTGCTCGGTATCCCAGTGATTCGGCTTAAGCCTTGATTGATCTCATAGGGAGCTATCTACGAAGGAACATCAAATATTCAACTGCAGACTATTGCGAAGTTTATTCAAAAGCAATACTCTTAGTTGCAATCTAGGGTGGTTGTGTATGTACAATCTCATTGTTTCTGCATGAACAGTAGCATTCCCTCGAACACTGCCCACCCAATCGTAGAACTTAAGATCTTGCGTGACATGCGGAGAGATGCTCCGTCAAAGAAGCCGGCGACGCCTCGTTGCTATGACAAGTAAATGTTTGCTGTAGTACTTCTGAGAGAGAAAGAGCATACCTGCCATATTCGAGTCATGGTAGATATCAAACCGTGGTATTGGTGCTCAGAGCGGACTTGCATTTTAGTCTAGACGTCTTCAGCATCATGTGGACATTCGGTGTTGTGTAAGTACCTTGATAACATCGAAAGGATGGGTGGCCACCGTTGCAATGGCGCCCGCGGCGGCGGCAGAAAAGCTATGTATGCTTGTGGAATGTGCGCTTGGTAGAAGATAAGCTGTAAAAGGTACCTCAGCCACATCATTAAAGGTTAGGAAACGTGGGCTTGCTCGACTCTCGCTTGACCGCTTCGTAGAGTAGGACAAACAGTCCAGCGTAAGGTGCATCCCGTAGAGAGGATGCCACGAATCCACACATCAACTCCGATGGCCCCGTACGAACAATGGAGCGAAAGGACCCGGTTAAGCTTCGGTACGCGAAATGTTCACTCTGCAAATACAGTCAGTCGGATATGGCACCGAGAGGATCGCACAACCTGCCTCAAACCGTGCTTTGAGGACCGAGAATGGGTTCAGTAGGAAGCCCACTCCAATCCTCGCAGTCGCACCGGCAAGTAGATTACCCTGGTTGCTGAGCTTCGGTAAGACACTCTTAGCATCATCTTTTTTCGCAACCGTCGAGACTGAAAAGTGCGGAGATCTTGCCATTACGGAGCGCAGGTGCGTCAAGCTGGTAAAGTAGAGAGCTACTCCCGGGATATTTCTTCGAAAGATCAGTCAGGGAACTGAAACACAGTTATGTTGGCTCACCGAACGAGTGAAGCACTCGTGCCTCGCCACAATCCCACAATCCCATCCCGCTTGATAATCCCGTGCGCGGTACGCCAGATAAAGATGGTATTTCTTTTGTACGTGAAGAATCAGACGTAAGGGCGACCACGAGTGCCTAGTTCTCTCACCGAGAACCAGGGGCAGAATCACCTTGCTGGACCCGTGTTTTCAGCAGGTCCACTGTTTGTGGTGAGTAGGAAAGCAAGATAGTCGCAAGATATTCTGCTTACAAGGCTGAAGCAATACTGTTGAGGCGAATCCTGACAGCGCACCTAAGGACACTATCGTGTAGGTGCACCTGAGCGAGTACAAACTGAAGCTTACCGGAGAACAGTTGCTGGCTTACAACAACATTGGTCATTACAACCGCCGTCTGAAAGCAATCAAGCCCTTGTTTGTGTCGCCTTCAAGGTTTCTGTCGCGCTCGCATCGTGGGAAATGCAGCCCCTGAGGTTTTGTACGGGAGAAAAATCATGGTAAAAACCACGATAAAAATTGTGGTTTTTGACTCCGAGATTTTCAGCATGATTTTTTTCTGAGTGCTGGCCGAGATGCCGTGGCCGAGATGCCGGTGGCTGACAATACCCACTGATCACTCACTTACAACGACGACGACGACAACGACAAAGCCGACATGCCTCCCCGCAGATCTTCCCGATCATCACCCAAGGGCAAATCAAAGACGTCCGGGAAGGACAAAGCCACAGCTGACAACACTCCATCAGCATCATGGAGTGACAATGATGTCAACTTCTTGATCGACTAACTCATTGCTCATAGAGCAGAAGCCAGTGACAGCTTAAACTTCAAAAAATCCTTTTGGCAATCTATTGCCGACTGTCCTGAACTTGCTAACCCCATAAAGGGGGGCCCTAAAACAAAGAATGCATGCAAAGAGAAATGGGCCCAAGTAAGTGCTCTTTGATTCTACAAGTACTTCTTTCTAACTGATTGTCTGTTTAGCTCAAAAAAACATTTGGAGCTGTTGATGTGCTAGCATGTGCATCAGGCCTGACATATTCAGCTGACTTAGGGGCCAATATTGGCATTGAAAACAAAACAGTATGGATGGAATATATCAAGGTATGATACTCTGTCAGTTTGTATAAAAAGGCTGGATCATTGTCTGTTTTCTAGAATTACCTGGGAGCCTCCCCTTTCAAAACCAAGGGATGGCCACTTTATGACAAACTGAAGCTCATCATGCCTTCAAAAAGCAAGGGGACAAATTGCTTTCCCCTTTGCAGCAACACTCCAGGCCCCTCTACAAGTGCTCAGAATAGTGCTTAGCCCACATCAGGTCCTATGGATATTATTCCCCTGGGCCTTATCTAATAGCTCAAGCAATATCACTAGTGATGATGTGGTAGAGGATGGCATGGCTACCTTGGGAGGAGCAATGAACATGGTTGTTTCCAGTGCCAGTGAGCCCCTGGCTTCAAATATCAGAATTGCTGGTACAGTCTGTCCTCCCCTTTATTCTCAATTCCCTGCAAGTAATGCCCCTCTATCACCTTCTTCTTAATTTTTCATGAGTGCAGCCTCTTTATCATTGGTAACCATGCCAATGACCATGTTTCAGATCTCCAAGCCCAATATCCCTCTGAGTCCATCTAACTTCACACCTTGTACTGCTCCCTCTTTATATACTGGGTTGTTGGCCAGCTTCTTCAAACCTTCTTCAAGCATTTCTATACATGCTGAGAAATCCAAAAAGTGCAAAGCTGAAGACAATGACATCTCAATGGTGTTAGCAGCCACCTTGTAATTGCAGTGATTCAAATGGCCTGGCTTATGAAGTGACTCACAGAAGCAGAGAT
>JBBPUO010000290.1:7595-28659 GCA_038094755.1 Caloboletus firmus | reverse complement strand
GGAAACAGATGATGTTCTTGAGTGAGCATCGCGATACCCTTTCGCAGCTCATCTATTCTATACTCTTCAATCGGTATTCCATCTATTAGTATACTGCCCGAAGTGGGCTCGTAAAATCGACTGAACAGCTTGATGATGGTCGATTTTCCACTTCCGTTGGCGCCAACGATGACAACAAGCTGACCTGGTTGGATGGTGAACGAAACACCAGAGAGGGCTTCGCGTTCGGATTTGGTGTTAGGATAGGAAAATGACACGTCTCTGGGAACACAAATTTGAGCTGTCGTACACCGTATTGCATAGCGATCGACCTACCGTACTTCGATGCCCATCCCTGCACTAGCCTCGTAGCCTGAACGCGGGAATCTTGTTTCACCGTCTTTCATCTCATTCTTGGTCTCAAGTGCAGCGTACACGTTCATCATCCGTGAAAAGTTGCCTGGCCAAAGATCCATAGCAAATCCTATAGATCCGAAGGTGAAGGACAAGGAAGTCGAAGTCTGGTCCAGGACGGCAAGCTGGATGATGGACAACTTGGAAGGGCTGAAGAGTGCAAGGAATGCGAAATAAAGCTAAATGAAAGTCAGTACTGTGTGGAAGGCGGTGGCATGCGAGTTACTGTTGGGCTATCTGAACAAAGCGCCATAATGATATCCATTAGTGAATCGTGCCGCTGTGAGTACATCACTTCGGGTTGGGTATCTGGGGTATCTCCAAGGCCGTCCCTTGCCTTGCGGTACTCTGATATGCGGTTAGTTGTGGGCAAGCAGCTAAAAGTAGCGAATTACCATTCGTCAAAAATTTGCTTACACCTCCTGCCATAACCTCTTGCTTCAGCCCGGCCTCAACGAGCTTTCCCAAGGCAGATTTGCGAATATAAAACTTGTTCGCCGCACTGGCCACATAGGCTAACCCCCGCAACGTAAACTGGTTAGTCAGTGATGGGAATTCAATTCGCATCAACTATCACACCTTTCGTCCAGAGGTCACTTGACATAAATTGTCTCATGAAAGGAGGAAGCATGCAGAGAGCAAGGAATACAGGTCCTCCGTCAGTGAGGCCACTCCCAATGACATGTACGATGAAACGGAGATGCAAAAGGAAAGATATCACATTGTTCACTAGCGTGATTCCTTGTTCCAAACAACGATATACATCCTCCGTGTCAATCTCGCCCATGGCATGGTCTAGGCGAACCTGAGTTACAGATTAACACTGGATAACGGAATAGGCACTTACCCTGGGAGGTCTGCAGATCGCAAACTAGTTTGGCTAAAATTGTCCCAATTTACTCTAGATACCTTTGGGGATGAGGGTCATCATAGGCTCACCGGAAAAGACACGAGCTTGGTATTCGTACTTGACACGTGAAGAATATGCGTGTCTAATGGATCGTCTGTCGAACTAAGTGCATTTATATCCACAAAATGATTTCACAAACTTACGATGACCATCTCATACAGGCAGTCATTACGGAACAAGCGACTCTGGATATCATTGCCAGGCACAATTCAATGGGTATCTGGTCATTAGCGAAGCCTCCTGATATCCTCTTCTCGATCTATCAACACCAGTTAGTACTGACCTCGGAGAGCTTAGTGCACTCACAAAGAAAAACAACCTATTGGAGAAATAGAGCGAGAGTGGCCCCTCGATGGCAAACCAGAAGTTCGTCATAATGTTAAGTGCAAACAATCGAGGACTGATGATGCACACATCATAGAGGGCACGGCAAAGGAGCCCAAAAGATGCAGAGAGGCTCTCCCATCGGAAATTGAGCATCGAAAAGTGGGAATCGTTCAGGACCAAGACGCGCCATACACCAAGCCTGAGTTCTTCATAGGACGACTTGACATCATTTGGAGTACTCGAAGCTTCATGCGGAGAACTGCGCATCCAGAATTTGTCGTACAACATGGTAAGTGCCAGCTCGGAACTTGGGTATGTGGTGGTCGCGTAACCAACCATTTTAGGTCGCACACGCAGGGCTGATATCCCATTGCTGGGCGGCCGCCAAGACGAGGCCGGCAAAACGAAAATGTCTGGCCAGTGCTAAGACTGCGTGTACAGGTTCGTGAGATTCAGAACGAGTCAATGAGCTTAAAGGAGATATCGGCAACTTGTTAAACTGTTCCCGTCCGATGGGCTGTACATGCTGCCCAACGTCCGAGCCAATGGATCCACCCACGGTAGGCGTTCAGCACAATTGAGGGGCTGCCAATCGAGGCAGTGCCAGGACCGCAGCATGAATGCAGTCCTGCTTTACGTGGACCATGTTTGAGTTCGAACCAGCTTCTGTCCAGGACGCGAGTTGAGTATGCAGTTCGGCGAGGATCGTAGTGCCAGACAAATCACAATGCGAGGTGTGAACTTGCAATTGGTACAGATCGAAGAGTACTAAGTAACCCATGCGGGCCATGCGGTCACGGTTGTCACTACGACGGCTGCAGTTGAAATTTCTCGAGCACTTCAATGGCATTCTGAGATCTGATAGCATCAATAGGTGTGTAACTTAGGCTTTACTCGCGATAGCTAACAACCTTTCCAAACGTATCCGCCATACCCCAGGTCCCGCTTCTCAAGCACGACAGCTGCACGATTTGGCCATGATCCACGAACAAATTGACGTCGACCCCAAACTCCCGGATGTACCAGTTAAACACCTTTGGATCGGCTGCCTCGAACATGACACGCTCCATCGGAAGCTCCTTGAGGATCGCCTGGATGACGTCCGTACGCGGAGTTCGCACGTTCTCTGTGATCCCCTCGCTCTCGATCATGATACGCTCCACCCCAGCATCTAAAAACTTCTTTCCGAGGTTCACGATTTTAGACGGGTCACTCGTTCCAGTCGATTCCAGCTGGGCGACGTCCGTGTCTCCACCGGCGCCAAACTGGATCCCAAGTTCGGGTTTGGGTGTTAACCCATGACTCTGTACCTTTTCGATCAGCCGTAACCAGTCGTCTGGCGGGAAAGAGAGAAAGCCCGCTGATAGTTCTATGACGTCAAAACTGGAAAAACATGGTTTCTGTCGTGTATCTGCATTGACGAACGTGATAGTGTGCTTACCCCATGTCTTTGCATTTCTTCAGGTAGCGGTCGACGACGGTAGCGACATTTGCATGTGTCAATACATGCTCCATCCATCCACCCTAAAAGTAGACCAGATCCGATGGGTATACGTGAGCGCACTGTTTACACGACAAAAGTTCTCAGTTGGACGTACAGTCGAGACATAAACGTCATGTTCGTGCGCGAGCTCGATCATCTCCGTCACAGCTCGCTCAGGGAAAAGCGCACATGAACCTCCTGCGAATTTGAACCCGTCGATATGATAGCCCATCGTCTCAAGAACGTCCTGAAGGTGCCGCTTTCCGTACGCTGTATAATACGGGCCGCGTATTTCAGTCACCCCGAGCTTGCGGGGCTTCTGAGTGCGCGGGTTCGAACGAATGAAGCCGAACCCTGATTCTTTATCCTGAATGAGGGCCTGTGCTTGCGAAGTTTGTGCACGAAGGCTGGTTGTCATTAACCTTGACCTATTCGGCAAATTAACACCAACACGGGACCGAAGTAGATGCGTGGATCGAGTTAGAGGACACGGTGTAGACATCCTTCAGAGCTGGAGGAGGGCTAAGGTTCAACAGAGTCAATTAGATTCTACTAGTAATTGATTTATACCATTTGGTATTGGATAATGACGTCAATATCCCTGCCCCTAGGAGATACCAAGGCAGACCGTCAGCTCCTACCAGCAAACGGGCTGCGCAATTCTGGAGTCCTGAATGCTGTGGACTTTCTTTCAATAACACATGTGCGTACGTGCGTTTGGATGTGCCGAGCCTCTCATTGCGGGCATTCTTGACCACACTGCAGGTGAGGGCCGGCGCAAGAACTCGCGAGATATCTTAAATGCTTGACGCATACAGAATATGTTGAAAACCGTGCCGACAATGTAGAGTTCGGCGACAGATTGGATTTGTGGATCAGAGCTGGTGAGAAGGATTAGCCAGCCTTTGGCAATGATCTGGTTATTTGAGTCGACTCCTCGACAAAGAATACGTACTATCGAACCCACACCAGTGAAAATGTGTACTGCAATGGCTCTTGTCTGTACCAGCTTGTCCTCAAACGCATGAAACTGCTCCCATACCACTCGTATACCAAGGAGGCATTGTTGAAAGCTGATTTGGACTGCAATGAGCTAGCGGGGCACTAGTCACGGATGAAAAAGGCTGCAATTACCAAAACTGGAAACACAGAATTATCACCGACGTTGGCATTTGCACCTATATTTGTGTAATGTGCATGAGTAGGAAAAATTGGTTGTCCTCGACGGAATCGGGGATTGGCCCGGGCGACTTCGTTGATGCTAAATAGTCACGAACCTTTCAATGAGGTCCCATGGGATAGGTTGGCATGACAAAGGTAGGCCATTGAAACGTGCCAGTCTGCCAGTGACCCAGGGCGTATTCGACTGATAGCGGTCATCGTCGCGAAATGAGGATTCCTGGGCCCCGCGGAGGGGTCTGGGACAGAACTGAATATGGAACAGGAGCCGCAGCCAACCGTCTTGACATTCGGACATCTTTACGACTCCGCTTGTAGTCCTCTCAGGCTAGTGCCCCGACGTGGAACGTCTCATTTTGGATGTGGTTCCCAACGTAACTGTAAGTACTACGTATTACTTACCCCGCTGATTTAGTGTTGAAGTTACCATAGCCCATGTTTATAAGATGACGGCAAAGCTGGAAGTTGCGGTTCGATCGCCGAAACACCTGCTATCGGGGATCGGCGGCCCAACAGAGCTTAAGCAGTCGGAAGCTCTTCTATAGTACACCTGCTTGGTGTAGCGAAAAACTTACAAGATCACCTGCTGTATACTTGGCTCTATGTGATGTTCCTGGACATGTTCTGTGACGAGGAGTTTACAGTAAGTACTTGGTTATCGCCTCTTGCAAGTGCTGGACGGGTATAAGCTGTTGACGCGATATCCCAAAACACTATTAATGATTACCGCTTGGTTGTGACCTGGCTAATGTCAAGAACAGCGGAAACGAAAGCAATTGACCCTGCCGACGCTAGGGGGGTTCCCTGTATTCAGATATTGGCCTCATGGGAATCCTCAAGCATCTCTTGCCTCGTTTTCATGACTAGGTCGTCTCCTGGTGGCAGGAGGGCATAATTGGGTGGAGATATGGAGAGCGGCTCGTCGGATCCATCATCATATCATCCATGCGTAGGTGTGTCATTCGTTTTGATATATCATACCGTCGTCAAAGGTGTGAGGTATAGCCCCCCCCCATCAACATTTTTCACAACAAGGAGCAGACCTCCAGTGCGTACCTTCTGCTGTGAGGCAGCATGTTGTCTCAGATCAGCAAAGTGACTAGTGTTAGCCGACAGTAGCCGATGCTCAGGACTGGTCTGGGACTAGACAGGACCAATGATTACCCAGTTCCTTGATTTGATTATGGACAGATCTTGATAGACCGAGGGTACAAACCGAGATCAAATATTTATTCCCTCAGCATTCCAGCGCATCAACCCGCCGCTCGACACTCTCAGGCTCTTTCCGAATATGAGATGCGGTGCATACATGATAACCGGGCCAAGGGGTTAGGACCCAACTATGGCAGCTACACTGCGCAGTAAGGCGGAGGCCACGGCTACAACGGTGCGCTGAACTTGAGCACGTGGCACCTAGACTACTTATTATCTCTGCTCATTGCCTTTAAAAGCCTAACCTCTCACGATCTCGTGCCAACATACGCACGGGAATACACCAAAACGCTACTTTCTGACCGGAATTTCAACGCATAGATAGCTCCGATGTTTGTCCCAGCTTAGCAGGAGTTGATAGTAGTTCCCGATAACCCGTTCCCGCCGGGAACTACCACCACGCCCAAGCCAGGTTAACATCACTAGGGGGGGCAGACAGCGCAATGCGCACGGGAACTTCGGTTTTCCGAGTCCGTACACAAGGTACCAATACGGACCATCATCCAGACGATGACATGATATACATTTGTGGCGACCATTTAAGGTGCGTCGCCTTTCCACTTGGGTTTTACTCACCTTTGAATACTCCTTCCTGCGTTTTTCGTTTTGTTTAGCAGTCATGTTACTTGCTCTCCAAGAAAGTCTTGCTCTTGGTATCACCGTTGTCATCTTCCTTACTACAGTTACTCGTGCTCTCGATGCCTTCAGCCTCCTATTCCCGGCTAGAACATTGCAGAGGAGCATTGTGATCAGTGCTGACCCTGTTTGCGAAGTCATTAACCAATCCATGTCAGCTGCATCAGCTGTGCGCTGGCCTGGTTAGTGTATGTTTCATGGGGCTAGACGAAGGGCTCACTGACGTGTTGTTCGCAACAAATGTCCGAATACAATGTCGACACTCATCATTGGGCATTATCGAGCATGAGGCAATCCGTGTGCTCAGTTGTACCTGGAACCTCTCGGGACCTTGGGATAATAGTACGTTACATCCATATCATGACGACCATCTTACGACTTATTGTCGTAGCTCCAACTTCTTGGCTGGACCAATACGCCTTTTGCTGTAAGTAACTTCATGATAGCAGAGATTCCCCACCAATAGGGGTTGTAGGTATCTGGAGGTGGTCATGCTCTGAACCCCGGCTTCTCTTCGACGGAGGGCGTCCATATCTCTATGTCACGTTTTAATTCTCTCTAGCATAATGAACAAGAAGGAACAATAGAGATCGGAGCTGGCCTAGTTGGAACGACGTGTATGGATTCCTCAGCCCAAAGGGATACAGCGTCGTCGTCGGCCGCGTGAACGACGTTGGCGTAGCAGGTTTTATATTAGGAGGAGGTAACATTTCGAACGACTTCCGGAATGTAGCGTTAACCACAATTTAGGTCTATCATGGACAACCAATGAGTATGGTCTAACCATCGATACCCTCGTGTCATGCGAAATAGTGTTGCCAAATGGCATGGTCACAGTTGTATCTGCAGATACTAACCCCGATCTCTTCTTCGGACTAAAGGTGTGTCAGCGATTGATTGAAAGCAAGCTTTCCACCCAGACTTACACTACATGTGCAGGGAGGGTTCAATAATTTTGTGTGTCCTGCAGGTTGAGTTGTTCCGCAAATTACTTACAATTTACAGGGTGTAGTGACTAAATTCACCCTTCGCGTGTTCCCGCAATCCGAGATATGGGTAAGTCCATTCTGTCCCAAGCAAAGCACTATGTTGAGAGCTTCTCAGGGAGGCTCAGTCATTGTTCCCGAATCTGAAATCGACCACGTCAACGACGCCATCGCCCATTTTGCGGACAATGTTCGCGACGTCAAGGCAACGATGAACGTCATATATGAATATGCCAACGGATCAGTAAGTTCCATTGATAAAGCAGTGAGCATTACATTGACTCAAATGTATATGAGCGCAATAGTAATCTTATTTTATAACGCACCAGAGCCACCTGTTGGCATGTTTGACGAAGTCCTCGCCATCAACAATACTATTTCCCAAGTATCCACGATGTCTTTCATGACCCTTTTGAATGCGGGTGAGCCCAGAAACACACCCCGGCGGTACGTTGTGTTGGCAAGGGCGAATTATCTGACTACGGAACGCTGACGATCTACAAAGGATACAAGGGATGGCTCCAATACAACGCTGGACTCCATCTATTCTGCGAAAGATTGCCAACGAAACCAAGGCCAGATGGTTCCGCACAGCCGCAGGGAGTACTTGCTAACGATAACCGCCCAAAAGTTCTGGGGGAGTTACCTAGAACAAAATCACTCGGGCCACTTCTTTGATTATGTCGTTGAGGTGTTTCTTCCAGACTACTTCAGCCATGGACCACCCTCAGCATGGCCAGCGGACCGTTCGACTGTGCACTATCCGCTCAACGTCGCCTTCGCGTGGTTCGAGGAACGATCAGATGAAGCCGTACACGATGCATTGAGACAGACTATCCGTCAAGTTCGCGCTGATGCTGAGGCGGAAGGACAATCGCTCGCACATGCGTCCCTGTACCCAAACCTGCCTATTGTCGGGACCCCGCTGGAAGATATGTATGGAAACAACCCGCGGCGGTTGAGGATGATTAGGCAAAAATATGATCCAGATAAGGTGATGGACCTCGCCGGGGGGTGGCGGTTCTGAAACTCAAGTCCGTACCTTATTTATTTAGTATGAAATTGCGCAGAACGCAACAACTTCAATCAAAACTCTACTTTGGGGTCACCTCCAGGTTCGCTCCCAGTGAGAAGGTCAAGCCTGAAACCCGCTGTCATACGTCACTGCGAAGTGACGTATGTGGGAAGGATATGGAAGTGCCTGACTGAGTTAGCAAGAAGTGCGATGTGTCGACAATGCTTGGGATATCGAGATCACAGCGCGGCCCATCACATTTCTTCGTGGTAATAGCGGAGGTGAGCGTTTTCCCTGACTGACCAACCGTCACACTGACGCCCGGTGACCAACTTGATAACCTGGTATCATATTCAGACTCAGGAACCAGGTTGGAAACACCACGATCATCCCGAAACCCGCACTCACTAGTATAGCATGATAAGCCGTTCCAGAGTACATCCTCAGGGCCCATGCTGTCCCGACTGCTGGCCCGGGCGAAGTTCTGATCAAAGTAGAGGCTGCCGTGACTCTCAATCCTACTGACTGTCCGTTTTCTGCACGGGAATCCTGGTGATAATTCACCTCCTCATTCTCTCTTTCCCCGCAGGGAAACTGGTTGCATTCGGAATAGCCCAGCCCGGAAATGGCGCCGGAAATGGTTACTCTAGAACAGTCGTCACGCTCGGCGAGGGCTCGCATGACGTATCAATCGGAGACATAAGTGCACAACTCCTATCTCTGTTGAATACCACCACTGGGTGCTAACCACAATGCTAACATGCATTCAGCCTTCCTCCACCCACAGGTATCCCCTGGTGGTGTTACTGTGTCCTGAGTTGTTGTCCCTTAGATGTCGGTTTTACCTACATGCTTGATATGACTAGTGTAGACCATCTATACTACTAGTAATAATTTTATAAACTGATGGAAATATTTTTTCAAGTCGTTATCTGTGTGATCACGACATCGGTGTGGGTTATAATTACTATTGTGGTTTGTCGAGAAATAGTAAAAGAATTAGATGTCTGTGCAACAAATATATAGTTTGGAATACTTAGGAACTGTAATCAGGATGATCTATTTGTACCAAAGGGATGTACTCTTATTCCCGCTACGTAAGTAGGGGGTTATATGCGTGCACTATTTTTTTGGCTTTGCGGGGATTTCAGAAAAGTCACTGCCACCTCGCTTTTGACTTTTTCTCCCCACATCACGCGATCGGGGGCTGATCAGTGGTTGCAGGTTGTGAGATCGATTCTTCTGACATTAAGTAGGTAACCAGGTGAGCCAGCGTGCTTACAGCCCAGCTATATTATCAGAGATTGAGCATTGAAACGGTATGGTTTCTGCTCACTTTTCTGGCTGTGAAACCGCCCTTATCTTTGATCCATTTCTACCGGGCACTATGGTTGTTCGACAAGTTGCATGTGCGACATGGGGCGCTTACAGCGCGATACGGAGACTACACGCTCACTACGGATGTCGATGCGGTATACATGCCTCTGAATGATTTCCTTCACGCTTCAGCGTGTGGTTCAGTCGATGTTGATGCTCTTGTGGGAATGAATTGGATCGGGTCGTTTCGGGCAACGATACTGGTGCTTTTTGCAGGGCGTTCAGATGTCACTACAGTTGAGAGGTGTTTAGATGATCATGCCGCTGGAGATGGTGATTGTGAAGTAGTTAATCAGTCCTTTCTTATAGTGTTTTGTGCGAGAAGAATGCTGAGGATGTTTGTGTTGCATTACTTTCGCATGTATTGTTTTCTTGCGATGTTGGTGGTGAGGGAAGTTATGTGTTGATCTTCGTCGTGATGGGGCCTGTGGAGCATATTAGCTTTTCTCGCTGTTGTCGCATTGCGTTTCATCGTCTGACAAGGTGTTTCCGACATCATATATTCAGTCGCATGGGATCGTGTTAAGCATCTTACACTGCACAATATACACCTTCCGATATACGTAGCGGGCTTTGCCACGCAGGTGGCCCTGTCAACTTATCTATCATGCTGACAAGTATTGCCAACAAATAGAGGATTGTTCTGAACTGCCATAATTGTATCGGACCTTACAATTGATATACTGAGGGTTTATATGGTTTTATACAAAATACACTTCTTGCAGAGTATATAAGAAATCCGTGATACTCCTGATGCCTATAAGAGACGCGGCGGCACAAATCTCGATCTCCTTCAAGTGCCTCTATGGATACTCTAGGCTCAGTCGTTGACACGGTTGGAACATATAAACCATTGTTCTTGGTCGCCATCGCAGGCGTCTCCGTCCATGCACTCGTCACCTACCTTCGTAGCCCTTTTCGAAAGCTACCTCCTGGACCAACGGGCCTTCCATTACTCGGAAATATCCTCCAAATCGCCCACAAGCAATGGTCGACATTCACGGACCTGCGGGAAAAATTCGGTGTGGCCCGTTCACCTCTATGTATCCCCTCTCCGATGTCGTGTCTGACCACCGAGAAAACCAGGCGATATCATCTACCTCAACGTAGCTGGCAATCACATGGTGGTCATTAGCTCGCAAAAAGTTGCGGCTGACCTCCTCGATCGCCGTGCCGGTATATATTCCGATAGACCACAAAACATTGTGGCTTCGGACAGCATGACTGGTGGCCTCCTAGTCGTGTTCACTCGCTACAGTGACATGTACGCTTGAATTCGTATGCATGGTCCGTCAGGCTGATCCAGGTGATAGCTGGCGTCGTCTCCGCAAAGCAGCCCATGAGGGTCTGAACAAAGGCGTCGTACATCGTTTCCATCCTACACAACACCTGGAAGGTGTGCTATTAGTATGTGGTTTGTTGGCAGAGCCAGACAACTGGGATGGACATCTGCGTCGAACAGCAGCGTCTGCCATTATGTCCATGGTATATGACGGGCCTCCCATCATTTCAGGAAACGATAGATCGGTCAAAGCTATCCATGACTTCGTTGCTCGCCTGACGCGTGCTGCACTTCCTGGTGCTCATTTGGTTGAATTCTTCCCCTGGATGATGTATCTCCCAAAGATGCGAGCGACCTCACCAAGAAATTACCGAATGGAAGCTCACCTGTGTCATGTCAGGCTGGCGCCGTGGAGACGGAAGGCAGAAGCGTCATACACTACAGACTCCGCAATGCTTGAAGGCCTCTTCCGAGGTGTGCAGAAGCGAATGGTGTGTGTAACTTCCAATATCTCAACCAACGAATCTGAGCTCTCGATAGAAAGAGGGAGACGACCGCCCGAGCCTCACTGCAACACTACTGCAAACTGCCGAGAGACACGGCCTCTCTGAACGAGAGAACTCTTGATTAGCTGGAACGATGTAGTCTGTATTTCGCACTTCTTACCGTTTATGGATCACCTTTGACAACCAATCCAATTTTTTTGATGCTGCTGGTGCAGAGACAACCTCTGCCGCCATGTCTTGGTGGATGTTGGCGATGGTTGTTTATCCGGAGACACAGAAGCGTGCACAGGCTGAACTAGACGCCGTCATTGGACGTGATAGACTCCCCACATTTGCCGACTTCGAGAACCTTCTGTATATCCGTGCGATGGTCAGTCCTAAGCCTCCCTCGTGGACTTTCAATTAATTGATATACAATGCAGACGAAAGAAGTATTGAGATGGCCTCCTGTGGCATGTTGAGATTTTTACATAGGTTTTATGAGGCTTACCTATTGCTTCAGGATCCAGTGGGACTTCCACACCGGTCTACCGAAGTGCGTAGAAAGGTTGTAATGGAAAGAGGTCACTGATCGCATCTATTGGCAGGATGATTGGTATGAAGGTCACTTCATCCTTGCCGGGTCGATCGTCATCGCAAACGTCTGGCACCTCAACCGAGACCCCGAGATCTATGAAGGAGACGCTGAACACTTCAACCCCGCACGGCGTCTAGACGAAAAAGGACAGATCGCTCCGGGGCCGACCGACTCGAAGGAAGAGGGACACTTCACGTACGGCTTTGGTAGACGAATTTGCGTTGGCAGGCATGTCGCGAATAACTCATTGTTCATCGACATCGCCATGGTCCTTTGGGCGATGAACATTGAACGCGCGACCGACGCACAAGGAAAGCCAATCCCGATGGACATCGACGGATGCGTGGAGGATGGTCTCGTTGTGTACGTACAAGTCCGAGAACTGTTCCTGACGAGTCAGCCTTACTGACATATACCGCGACGTGAATAGGCGACCGATTCCGTTCAAGGTTAAACTTACACCGAGGTTTCCCGAGGCTGCGACGATGATTGAGTTGGAGCGCGAATCGCATGGACTCGCAGCATTCCAAAGGAAGGAATGAATACAGAGCCGTGCCACTGAAATCCCGCAAGATTGGATGGGTGTATAATGTTATGATTAGAGATCTTGTCTTTCCATTATCAGCGCAGTGAATTTGAGGCATTGAAGCACACTATACGAGCTTGAGCGGTGACATCGTGAACGCCATAGCTCGCACCATCGAGCGCCAGCGCGTGTTCTTCGGGAACGGGGACTCGGAGATGTCGTGCAATAGGATCAGCCGCCGCCCGAGATGAGCACGACGTTTTCATCCACAAAAATGGGTGCCCTTAGCGGGAGTGCCCGAGGTATCTGTAGAGGTATTTTCTTGGATGGTGCCGCCGAAGAGTTTAGGGTTTGATTCACGGCCGCGATCAAGCTGCACAAATTACCTTGTTACCTTGTTTACAAGGTCACTGGATATACCGACAATTCATAGCGCTGGCTAGGCGCTGTGTATCGATTTTGAAGCCGTGGCATTTGCTTGCGTGGCGTGTATTCCTTGCCTTATTGAAGTTCAAACGTTCACCATAGGCTTGTACATGCGGTGGGTGGCTAGTATCAATAGGCTGATTGGGTCGTGTACTGGAATGGTCGCGGTTGCTACGTGATGTTCTCGTCTGATTTTATCCTGCTTCGTATCTATTTCTCGTTTACAGAGTTCCACCACTTCTCTATTTCTTTGTTTATTTTCACCAGTCTTTTGCCCTCTACACGCAGGGACTCGCTTGGATGACTTATAAGCGGTTTCTCGTCGAAATATCAAAGAAATTGTATGCCTTCTCTGCCACGGCATTGTGAGAGTGCCACGTACACGTTGAACGGCGTTAGCGAGCCGGACGGTGGATGTGTGATATTTATTATGGCGTTGGTGGTTATAGCAGTGTCCCTGGGATCGATAGTCTGTGAACTGTCTGTTTCTCGTTTCCGACAATGATCTGAAACGAGCGTTTCAGAGGGACGATGGGTATTATGTTCGTTTCTAGTCCTTCGAGTTGGGCCGTTTTGATGTTGTGCATTTTTACGAGGATATAGGCTAGTGTGTAATTTAGCTTGACAATCGGATCTGTGAGAGATACTTATGTTTCACGTTCGTTGAGGATGGTTTTGATGATTTCGCCTCGTGCCCCATTAGCAATGTCCAGGTCTGTTTCTACGTTGACCGTCACCATTACTTTCACGCATATGGTGAGCATGACTGTATTCGGTAATCCTCCTCGCTCATCTTGCTTGCTGCCGTTGTAGTTTCTCTTCGACGCTAGTGCGAAGCGCTCCGGGAGTGTAAGGGGGCGACCTTCTATTGTGTCAAAAGCAGGACATATCATGATTCGTTGGCCTGTTTGTCAGCAGCGTTCATGAGTCATTGCATCGTTCCATTGCAAGACGATGGACTGAGTGACGTGGCGTGATTAATACAGACTGATTCCACGGAGGTACGGTGAAGTCTTTTATACGACATTTGGGATCAGTGATGATCCTCGTCGATTACACGTACTTGTTGTTCAGACGAACCACTCTTTCGAATTGCTCGTATAGTGATCTTCCAAATAGTTCTTCAGCATCAGCCCTGGTTGGATCTACTGGCCAGTAAACTGGCCTGCCCATCACCAGTGGAAATTGATGAAAATCACCAACAAAGATCACGTTTACTCCGCCGAACGGTTTGTTGGACAACTTGGATCCTGGTACTCCTGCTAACATTTTCGCCTTAGTCAATGCCGTGCCGATGTGTACCAAGTTTTTGCAGGGTACCATAGATTTCTCGTCGATAATTAGATAGTTTTTTAGTTTCTCCAGAACGTTAGGAGTTTTTGTGTGGCTTTCCGTGAACGAGCGCGGCCGTTGAGTGGGATTTGGGTTATTCACGTGCAAAATTTTTCCATCGAAAGAGATGCCGCCGTCCCTTGTTATCCGTACCTTAGTTTCTACTGTGTACAATGTCTCGATATCGTGTACTTCAAATGCTACATGGGCATACCTACTTTGTAACTCACGCGACTTTGTCGACTGTGAACAAGGTCCTTGGCAACGAAGTTCAGCCACACCTCTAGTTCTTAGACTAAGAACTGAAAAATGGCTGGAGGTTGGTGCTTGGGTCATATCCATCACGAGTCAATGAAACCGTCAACTACCAACCTCTATGCAGTGCAAGTTACGAGAGGAAGTAATAGAGGAAAGCAATAGTAACATGTCATTCTACTTCCATCAATGATCTCAGATCCCAACTGAGCTCCAATCTAGTTCTTGGTGAATCAAAGCATGCGCGGTCGCCGTCCTCACTTTGAACGTACAGTCAAACGGGGCTGGATGGCTGCAAGAAAACATCATAAGTCTCGGGCTCCCATTCGTTGTGTGTGGACTGACTTGATTGTGGAGCGGCGGAACGTAATCTTAGGCATTACAGGTGTGCCATTGTCGTCCACCGGTGCATCGATGGAAAAGACGGATAAAATTGTGGCCATAGCTATCCACACGGTATCGAGTGCCATGCTCTTTCCAGCACACGAGCTAAACGAGATAAGAGGGAGATATCTCTGTTTCAGTTGCGGCTCACCGTCTTCCATACCCAAAAGCGGCATAGTCGATAGGGTCCGGTACGTTCTCTCGTTCGAAGCGCTCAGGATAGAAGTTTTCTGGGTCTGGATAAATTTCTGGATCGTGCAGAAGCGCCCTGAATGTCGTCTGTAAAAGGGGCACTCGTTATCTAGTCGAAATACGACGACCCACCAACTATTGCCCACCACTGTTGCATCGGCTGGGATGGAGTACCCTTTGTAGGTGTCAGTGGTCGTAGCGCGGTGTGGAATAGCTGAGGTGGACTGAACCATCGGTTGAGATTACAGTTCGAGAAGAACCACCTACCAAACGGGACTGTTCATAGGGTTAGCTAGGTCGAGCTTGAAGCTCCTGAAGACGTACAAACGACGAGCCAACGCAAAACTTCACGGAAGACGTTCATGAAGTATGGAAGCTGCTCCTTGTCGTCAAAGGTAGGAAGTCGTTCCCCGCCAAGAACTGAGTCCAGCTCTGCATGTACACGTCTTTGAACATTGGGATGAAGAACCATTGCAAGGACGAAACACGTCATTGTTGCGAGATTCTGAGAGAGAATCCATGAAATCAAGTGTCTGCGGATCATCATGGACCTGACTTACGGTGTCACTCCCTAAATCAGTGTTGCGGGTTAGCCAGGAACACTCTTGCAACACAAGTTTCCTACCTGCAGCATACACGACAGCAGCCATGCTCTTAATCGCATCATCACCAAGCGAATTTCGAACACCGTTGACCCGGTCTTCGATGCAATCCGTGACAAAACAAGATTTTACCGTGCCTTTTGCCTTTTATGCAGATGTAAGAGAGAGAACTCGATAGTGCCGAATCCATCTAGTAGGAACGTACCATTTCCTTCTGGACCATTTTGTAAGGTCGGTTTACCACTGCTTCCTGTAGCGCACGCCATTCACGAGCTTTCGTCTTGAACCCGGCGCCAGGCATCCACTCCGGAACATATTTAACTGGAGATCCAATAAATAGAGAACAACACCAAACGTGAAAATACTCGCGCAGTGGAAATGTGTCCACAAGGAAGGTCCCGGGAACTGTTGCAGTTGACGTTGTTTCAGATGCTGCTTTGTTCACGAGTACAAATGGATCAGTCATGGCATCTTCAAAGTGGTACCCGTAACTGTGCATGGATTCAGTACAGCGACTAGAAACCCAGTACTCAGTTTACACACTCACACTCGCTTCATGATGATGCGGGCCGTGTAACTATCAGGAATGAATGCACCAATCTGACATGTGACCACGAGATGTAAACCTACTGTTCAAGATGATCTAGGAACTTGGCCGGGGATTCCTCCAAGAGGCGGACAAGCTCCTGTGCGGCTGGGACCTGTATCCTTCGGTGATCCTTGATAGTGAGATCGAAATGGTTATGGAAGATTCGGCGATGTTCCTTCCACCGGGGCCCATAACGCATTAGAGCGAAAGTCCAATCCCAACCAACACTATTCGAGTTGTGACTTCGTATGTTAAATAGGCGGATAAACCACCTACAGATCGATCAACATTGGCATATCAGGTCTGTCGGAGTAATTGGATCCTCGAACAACGAAGAGGTCATTAACAGCCTGGGCTGAGTTCAAGATGACTGTCGTATGCCCGAGGGTGGTCACAGAGACGACGTCAGAACCTGGGAGTCACGATTTAGTGGAGGAGCAAGACGACCATGAGGAAGACCCGATCACTGTATTCTTTGGACCACCGGCATGCCTGTACATGGAACGAGTCTCCTTCGAGATCCAGTAAATTTCCTACAAGGGGTAAACCTGACAGAGTTAATACTAGATGAAAATGATCGTCTCACTAAAAATAAAGATACCTTTCGGTCCAGGGGGTAGACGAGCCATTTTTCGAGACCTAGTCACCCAAACACCAGCACCTACAGCAACGACCAAGAGAGTCCATGAGGATAGACTCAAGTCAGCGAGAGGCATAGTGATAGAATGAGAGGGCGACGCGTCGATCGGTCCTATATAAAGTTCTGCCTTGAATCTAAATGATTATATAGATTCTAACTCATTTTCGCAGCCTTGTTCTGTTCGTGAGAACACAGGACGACTGGATCCTGAGAATCCTGAGAATTGGTAAGCATACAGCATGTTGAAGGCTGTTTGAGGAGCAGTGAGACGGGCCCATGCCTAACGGCCTTCTATAGGACCGTTACGCCAAAAGGCAGTAATACTGAATGCTATGCGTTCAGTATCCCGGGCGGTACATAGCTAGTTATAGGTAACTAGGTAAGCCAGCGCGCTTACAGCCCAGCCATATTGTCAGAAATTTAGTGAACATTGAACGTTGAAACGTTATCGAAAACTCGAAAGTGTCACCCACTACACCGCAGGGTGTTGCGCTCCGCCAGGTACGGAACGGTAAGTAATGTAGAAAGGAAAATATTTTATTGCTGATGCTACTATGAAATGTTAGATCGCATGCTCCACTGTCTACGGCATGAGTGGCGGGAATACCGGGTCCCGAGGTGTACCGCCGGGCTGGAAGGTTCCCATGTACAATCGATGCATTTCGTGAGAAAGGCCTCTGCGTCATTTGTCCGTGTGACCCGAGAAGGCAGTACAACGCGGGCTCAAACCTCGCCCAAGGCAGGAGGGTCACTAGTCACTATTCGAGAGCCCGGGAACTCTAGCTATTTTCTTACTGCACTCGCCATATTGTTGTGTGGTGTAACTAATACCTTATTTTTCAGCAAACGTGAGGAATGTGATGATTCACGAGAGTACTATAGAAACCTCACAAGAAGCACTGGGTTCGAGTACTGGAGGTTTGCTTTCGGGGGCCCTACGTGGTTTCTGAAACATGGTCGCGCCGACATAGCATAAGCACAACGATGGATGAATCGATGATCGATAAGATCTAGATGGCTGTGACAAGCTATCCTATCGTTCGCATTAGTGATGAGGCTGACCATATAAGATTTGCTCGCTCCTTGCGTGGATTTTGCTCCCATGTTATTAATTTACGAATATAGGGAGCGATTTGATCGTGCACCGCCACACGTCAACGATTGTGACTAGGAGGCTACTCGCTCATGTAAGAGGTTTTTACACCTCGAACGGCGGACATGATCACTGCAACTGACTCAGGCACGATATATGTCAAGAGTCGTGTCCTTGATATGAGTATCCACGCGATTGTGTTTGAACACCGTGAGCCTATCAGATCGGAGAGTCGGCCTTACCAAGAGTAGCTAGAAGAGATTATCCAGGTGCTCCCTCTGTGTGGCATCGGACACCCAAAGATAAGGTGGAAAGGGCAAGTGTGTGGTCGTTTTTTTTTAAATAAAAAATCAGAATTTCTATTCCGCGATCTGAAAAGGAGTATACGTGGCTCATTTAGCGTACCCGTGGCTATAGGCTCTGAAACAGATTTGAAGCTTTCGGGGACGTTAATTTCTCCACCAGGCAGAATTTCCTCAAAGAGAAACCATGGCATGGCTACCGGAGGAACCGCTGAATTCCGGGCTGCGTGTGATCCGTTCCATTCCGTTTATGCTCTAGTATCGACTTAAAATCGCCCCAGCTCGTATCCATGAATTTCATGTTGCTTGGAAGTATGTAGCTTCCGGAGGAATTGCACGCGCCCACGGTGTTTCACCACTCAAAACGATAAAATTTGATCTGACGCTTGGCTATGTATAAGCGGAAAGGGGACAGCACACCGTATCTTGGAAATACGCAGCGCGTTGAGTGGACATTATATCGCCCGGTTGTTCTTCAAGATACCTGAAAATCATTTGAGTATAAATCCAGCAGCTATGCAAGCTCAAACCAATCTCTACTCCGGCAGCATGGAAACGTATACTCTGCTTGCTCTCGGCGCATTCATCGGCATAATCATCCATTTCGCCTCCTATGGAGTCTCTGCCCTGATCGCCAGAAGGCGTAAAAGTGTTGCCAATGGCTTCGCTGTACAGAAAGAGCCCGCCATCGAGAAAAATGTCACTGGATATAGTCGACCTACTAAGGTCTTCATCCCAAACACGCTTGCCAGATGGCCGTGGCCTCGTCGCATCAACCCGCACTATGCAGAGGTGAAAAAAGAATCAGCTGCTTGGGCTGCGAGCTTCGGTGCCTTCAGCCCGAAAGCACAACACGCCTTCAATCGCTGCGATTTCAGTGAGGCATCTCGCTCTCATGCACTGATCTATGCACTCACGTTGCTTGACAGATCGCCTTGCCTGTCATGCTTATCCAAGAGCGAGGAAAGGCAAGTGGGCACAAGTGACATAATCAGATGGTTTCTAAGCCATAAAATTAGAGCACGCTAGAGCTGGCTGCGATCTAATGAACCTATTCTTCGTTATTGATGAGTATTCGGATGTGGCGGAGCCCTCTGAGGTCCGAAAGCAGAAGGACGTCGTAATGGACGCCCTCCGCAACCCACATAAGCCACGACCAAAAGGGGAATGGATCGGGGGGGAAGTGGCTCGTCAGTAAGTAGTTTACTCGATCTCTTGGGAATTCTTCTTGAAACGACATCTGTTCAACCAGATTCTGGGAACTCACGATAAAGAACGCAAGCAAGCAATCGCAGAAGAGGTTCATCAAGACCTTCGACGAATACCTCGGGGCTGTTGTGCAACAGGCCATCGACAGGAACGGGCACCGCATCCGTGATATCAAGAGTTACATTGAGGTTCGACGCGATACAATTGGGGCAAAGCCCTCGTTTGCTCTGCTAGAACTGGCGCTTGACATCCCTGATGCCGTTATTTTGCACCCAGCGATTCAGGAGATGGCTTTGGCATCAGTTGATATGCTCTGTCTTGGTAACGTCAGTTGTATTCGCGAGCAAATAGCATGGCACACGATACTTATATGGTCACTTTGAAGGACATCGTCTCCTACAATCTCGAGCAATCCCGTGGAGACGACAGCCACAACATTGTAAGGATCGTAATGAACGAATTTGGTACAGATGCAAACGGCGCGATGCTGTGGGTGCAAGACTTCCACACGGAACTCGAGAAGAAGTTTCATGCTGCCATGGCAGCACTTCCTGAGTGGGAAGAACCCTTGAATTCGCAGGTGAAGGAATATTGCGATGGCCTAGGACACTGGGTACGGGCCAACGATGACTGGAGCTTTGAAAGCGAAAGATATTTCGGAAATAAAGGCCTGGAGATCAAGGAGAAGAGATGGATATCACTGATGCCGAAGGAGCGCAAGAATAGCACGCCACAGATTGGTCCCGTGCTCGTTGATAGTTCCCTGTTGTAAATCCGGCTTATGACTAGAAATTGGGCAGCACATTCCGCGAGTTCTGTCGAGAGCTGTAATATTTGTAGAGATGAGTAGATTTGCTAGGACTCTAATAGCATCAATTCTTACATGTGCAAAAAAAATCGTGCCACCTATTAGGTTTGCTTTGCAATGTTTGCATGTTGGTGGAATGGGTTCACGGTGTGCACATGACTTGCACATGATGTTTAATTATCGGAGAGTTGCAGCCAATCAGTGTGGCGTGAAGCGATGGAGTTTCTCTCTTCCATTGCTGTATTTTATTTTTGTTCGTCCTTGTACGAGCTCACTTGCTCGTCCTTGTCGCTCTTTTACCCGCCTGTCACTCACCAAGGTGCCTCACTTTCTTTCGCATGCAGGATCTCGTGCCCCCCAGTCCATCCTATCAAATCGGATTCGTTCAAGGCAATGCTACCTACCCTCGCAGCCTACTCCTCACCCACAAGATTAAGATATTCGTCCGGAATTGGAAAGCTCTCCGTGCTTTCGCCCATCCCCTTTCATCGACAGCGCCCATCGCCCTCAAAGTACCCAACTTGGTGATGCTGTTCGCCGCGTTAAGCGTTCCATCGCGACGCATTATAACGTCTGCCAATATCATAATTAATGCAAGCATCCCCGTGTGGGACCCCGATATTATCGTGCTTACCGCAGCCCGCCAGTGAGCGCGCGAAACCATACAACTGGTAAACAACTTGAATACCGTACCCACACACGTGGTTGCGCCAGTGTATCAGAGGTGAGAATGACACAATTGTATTTTTAACATTCTGACTCTACGAGAAATCTAAACTATTGGTTTTTATCTAATATGAGTCCAGACTTGGTCATGAAATGG
>JBBPUO010000289.1:14486-28746 GCA_038094755.1 Caloboletus firmus | reverse complement strand
CTTCAAAAAAGACCCTGAAACACTTATTCCCATTGGTAACTCGCGAGACCGACGGTGTGTACTTTGGTCGCCCTCGCAGCTCCTCCGTTGACATTGTATGCTCAGGTTCCGTCGAGACACAGATGATAGTGGTACGTGTTTCCTTTCGCAGTACATGATTTCTCTAACCCCAATCTCAAGGTTCTGCGAGACAATCGTTCCGTGGTGTCGGCATTACCCAGCCTTCTCAGATGGGAAATTTCAAGCATCAGTCAATTCGTGCGGCAGACCGCGACAGGGACAGAGATGCAGAGAAAGAACAAGACCGTGAAAGGGTCAAAGAAGGTCAAGAGCGACTGCGCAATGCGAGTACAGATCTCATATGAGCCGCTTCGTCGTATTTAACACTATCATTCCAGTTATCCGACAAGTATGACCGCGATCGACGTGCCCTGTCGTCCATATCACAAATGCGTGCCAAGGACAGAGAGTTGGCTCCTCATCTTACTAATCCATCCTCAAGGGTCGCTGCCCAGGCACACCAAACGGTTTCATCACGTGTAAGTGACTCGCGGGACGCTCAAAGGAAGAAAGACGGGGAATCCAATGAAGATTGGCGAAGAGGTGTGTATGATCAAAGGTTTGTTGCATGCCACAAAAGTAACCAGTTCCGTCGTGGCAGGCGCGGATCAACCCCGAACAGGCAGAGACCGTACGCACTATGGTGCTGTTTTCGATCAGATGCTTATTGTTTTATCCAGGACCAGATAATAGTCGCAGGGACCGTGACGATCGTGAACGGCCACGTTCCAGAGTGCGAGATTCTTCCCGTTCTCGCCGTGAAGGGTCCCCTTCGAGACGTGATAAAGAGGATCGGCGAATGGATCGCGATGATGGATACAATTACCGAAGGGATAGAGACGAGCGGGACAGGGACTTTGAACGTGACTCCGAGCTCGAAGACCCCAGGCGATGGAGAGACGATGGGAGGAGAGATGAACGCATGGCTGCTAGGCGCGAACGAGAACAGCGCGATCGCCGTGACCGACCTACATGGGATGGAGGTGACCGTTCCGACAGACGTTGGGCTACTGGAGACGATCGGGACAGTCGGGGAAAGAAATCGAGCGGCAAGGATAGGAAGCTTGGAGAAGATGGTAAAGACCGTGATGACCGCAAGGACCGCGAGCGCGAGAAGGAACCTGCTTGGATGGATACTTACATCCCAAGCAATGGCAGTGGTGGAGTCATTGGCGGTCACCGTGCCGGTGAACTAGATGGTATCCAGGTCTTTAGGAAGGAAATGCAGCAGAAAGACAAATCCACCTCGCCAGTGGTTCCCAGTCTTGCGGTGTCGCAAACCCAAGCTTCATCTCCCGGTCAGGCTCCAGAAAGCCAGCTAGACGAGATCCAGCTCTTCCGTCTGATGATGAAAAGAGAAGAGGAGAAGAAGAAATCGGACTCTCCTGTGGTTCCCCCTGTAGCTCATCCGTCCACTGAGAGTGTCTCCGCAGGTCTGCATGATGATGAATTACAAGGTGCGCTGCAAATGTTTAGTAAATTCATTCACGTTTATCATGTTGGCAGTTCGTGTGTCTCTGGAGGTCGGCACAAATTTAACACTTACACCTGCACCGTCGAGCGAAGGTATTTCTCATGTGTCATTGCCTGGTGAACAGCATGAAGTCCCTGTCATCGTCGGTGTGACTACTGACCCGCCAACACCGATTGCGTCTGCCTCTTCTCCACAAACCTCCGTATCATTGGCTTTCAGCGGTCAAGAATCCGAGCCCTCCGATAAATTGGTCCCACAGGGTTCGCGACTATTTTCAACTACACTCTCATCCGACCCGTCTGCAACGGCGAAGCTATCTATTGATGCGGTGACTCCTGCGAACCAAGCTCCTCAATCTCATCCTCCCGGCGGATCTCGACTTCTTGCACTGGGGTCTCGGAACCTACAAAATGCAATTCCCTCATCTGCACGCTCCACCCCCTCCCAAAGCCCAACGTCTTTTGTCCAGAAGAACGGCAGTGTTGGCGTAAATGCGGTTGTTGGTGTTAGGGTCAATGTCAGTCAATCAATCGAGTCCTCACAATTTGCACCCGTGGCCGAGACTCTACCTAATAATGGGTTTTCCCCCTTCGATGAACACAAAGACGCCGCCACCCTCTCAAATACATCTGCATCTGAAGCAATCCATCGCGGGCCCCTGTCCTTGGCGGGTGATCGCACCATTTTTCCCGCAGACCATATATTGACTGCTGAGCCTGTCCTTGGAGGGAGTTTTTCGAATAGTCACACAGTTCAGTCATTCGAACCCGTTGGCTCGGGTATTGCCGCTGCAAAAGGCAGTCGATTTGCCAAGTTTTTTGATGGGAAGAGCAGAGACAGCCAACCTACTCCTATCGCGAAAGGTCCGGCAGGAGCACCAGGGTTATCGCAATCCGCCCATCAGAAAACGGACCTTCCGGGCTTGCATCCTCCCCATAACTCTGACTCCAGGGCTATGGAAGACATCTTCGTCATGCTCAACAACTCTGTGCAGGTAAGCATTGATCCAACTTCCCGAAAACAAGTTTGCATACCTCCCAACAGGCTCAGAGACTTGGCGTTGCTCCAGAATTGTCCAACTTAGATATGGGCTATGGCTCACCCTCGAATAACCTGCATGCCTTACAAAGTGCTCAGGGCCACCCCCTTCTGCTTGGCCCAGGTCGGATGGACTCCCTCTATGATGATAGAAACTTTGTCCCAGATGGTATGGTGCCTGGCCTTCGGTCTGTTCCACCTGCTCGCAGTCGACAGGGCAGCGCAATCTTCTCCGACTTTCCCGATGAGCCTATACAATTTAACAACGGACAACGTGCCCCGGCCCAGATTTATCAAGGTCCAGTACCGTCCATCCATATGCAGCATGGCAACATAGGGCGAAATGGACCTATCTCGATGCAGGCGGCTCAGTTCCGGGGTGCCCCATCTCCAAATCATCTCGCGTCAGGGCAGCGTTTACCACCCGGCCTCGCTAATCTAGGTGGACGGCCCCCCCATGAGCCCAGCCAGTTTGTCAATTCATCTGTTGGGATGACGAACGGCGGTCTTCATGGGTCAGTACACGGAAACGGACCTCAACCACCTTTCAATAACTTCCAGCAACCTTCGTTGGGCTTCGGCAGCGGGCCTCAGATTCGCCCTCACCCGGGTACACATCAGCTACAAGGGACGTTGGGTCCGAACGCATTACAGGGACTCGTTCATCCAGGCAATCTTGGATCGAATCAGGCACAGTTGTTGGGGCTTGCTGGGGCTAATGGCATGCATGGAGGACTCCGCGGGCCTGGCGGAGGATTTGGGCAACAGGGCCCTCATGTTCAGCCGCCCCATATCGCTTTGAGGCAACACCAGCAACCTCAGCAGCAAATCCCTCCACATATGCTTCCCCTGCACCTCCAGCAGCAAGGCTTCGGTGGCGGGGCAACCAACCAGCCTGCTCATGATCTCATGGCTTTACTCATGAACGGAGCACGCAGAGAGTGAGCGAGATGCTAAATATACTACTTCAGTTGGTGACTATCTGGTTTCGTTTCTCCCCGTTCGTCTAAATGCCTCTGTGGACCTTGCCTACATTCCTTATTGATACATAGTTTCATGCCGTTCGTTCGATTCTTCTCACTGTTTCACTATGACTTATGAGTTTGGGCATGATGAGAGCGCATCATACGAGTTCCTTGGCGCCATATGTTTGCATACGCCAGTCGCAGCGGTTTGCTTGTGTTGTTCGGGTGAGATGCGCCCGTTACGTGCATATTGCCTGTCAAGCACAACGAGAAACCTCGCACGGGCCGTGATAGCGGCAATTGTCGGACGAATGAAGGGCCAGACTTGGCAAATCCAATCGGAGGAGGGTTTCAGTTCGCTGAGAATTCACCATGATGGAAGACTTCTATTCTTCCGTGGCAACCAGCACAACGTGGGGCGCTCTTGAACCTATGAAACACCGTCGTCTTATCCCCGTTGAGTCGAAATTTATTGCGAAAGGTGGATCACCCGGTGGTTTGGCAAATAAGCCCGTTGTCCACCTGCCACTATAGTGATTCGGCAGCGTGCACGGCCAGACATTCTTACTCGGTCCCCGATAGCTGGGCACCGTGCGGCAGGCAGAACGCTCGCGCGCCGCATTGTGAGATGAGCGGTCTAACCTGTCACCGGGTAAGCAGTAGAGTAGCCCATCATCAAATCATAATTTAGGAATCCGATAGGGACGCAGGCTGTACCTCACGATTTGAACGATGTGTGAAGCTATATACGATCAGCGCCCTGATAAGAAGTGACTGATGGGAGGTGCGCTGTGGGAACTGGCGTAAAACCCTTCAATCCCATCTTACGGAATACGACAGAGTGGACTCTGAACAAGTAAATATCATATGTGGGACCATGGAACCAACCTAAGCACTTGTATGCAGCCTTGTATTTCGCAGAGCTCAGGAGCAGTATGTAACCTCACCTCCAGTGTACGGGTACGAGTGTATCTGCCATCTGGTTTATTACATAAAGAAGACAGTAACTACCTAACATCCAACGCCTGCAGGCGGACAACGTGGAGTTGCCCTGCCAAATCAGAATGAAGGCCTCAAATATCACCGAGGACGAAGTAAGTAATACACGCCGCATGTCCGCTTGAATAGACAAATGGATAAGCGGTACACGCATTTTCACGCGTTGCGGGAGGTAAAACCTTGACTTGGATCCTCTAGCCAACCTTCATCCGCTTCCCGCCCGACGCCAGCTCTTGTACGAGTACAAGGTTGTTACTCGTGACACACTCCACGCTCGATTCACTTCGAGACGATTTTCCGTGTAGTCGTTGCATTGCATCCACTCGAGATCCATCCAACTCGCCAGTCCCTCTTTTACACCGTCTCTCGCTTCACTTCGTCCCTGCCAGCATTCTCTTTACTTTCCTTCAGCTAATCGCACAACAAGGCTCGGTGGTTGCCTCTCGCAGGTGAGTCGAGGTTGTCTGCATGGATGGATGATGACATTGAATTGGCAACAAGCATTTTTGAAGACTATCGTAAGCGCATTCCGTCCGTCGGTCACCCTTGCTTGACGTGGATTCATGACTGGCAGCGCTGCACCCCAATCCTGAAGCTGTGCTAGTGTGAGTTGGGACCGTGCAGTATGTGGTGAAAATACGTCATTTGGTTCTCGACACCGTAAAACGTGGGACCGTGAGAAAGTGCGCCAATGGCGCTGCTTCCACGTGTCAGTGCGGACGGACTGCGCAGCTTGGCGAGCTCGTAGCGTTCCCAACTTCCCATCAGCCAGGCTGACTCTCAGTGAGAGTTGCCGGCATGTGAAGTGTCGCGAAGGCGGTCACAGGACGCGGAGATAACGAACTTCGTCTCAGACTCTCAGAGGGCTTGTCTCGGATGAGATTCCATGCTTGACACTGTCATATCGTTGACAGAGCTGGTACTTCCTTTCTGGGAGTTTTCATTTTCATTTTGTCGCTTTTTCTCCTTTTATAGACATGTCTGGGGTATCTATTCCTTTCATAAATCCAGGCCTGCCAAGTGTTTTCTTGTTTCCATTTCTTTTTCTTTTATAAATATCCCTTACCAGCGTGTGCCGTGGTTGCTGTGCTCTTATATTCACTTGAACAAATTATTTCCCTCTCTTCCTTGTCGAGTCTTCTCCGTTTGAGGAGACTCGTTCCTTGTCGTTGCTCACGACGTCGAACTCTCTCATTTGTCTTTCGCTTCCATATCCCCTCCTTGTACTCACGACCCTCCACGCTGACCACGATCCACCTTATCTAGTCTCCAAGTGTACGCCACATTCAACCCCGCGTATCACACTCGCCACCTCTGACGTCGTCCACGAAAGTGCCCTCGTCGTCATTGCATGATCACCATTTTGCCCCCAGTGAGTACTACGCGACAATCCAATCTCTCTTCGCCGTGTGGCACGCCAAAAGATGCGAGATTCCAATACTGCTCCGTTGAATCGAACATCGCGTTGCATACCATATTTTAACCTCCGCCGGTGACCTGTTCATTGAGAGCGGCGAGGCCTTTCGTCGTGCCTCGCGCTCTACCAGTGGATCGAGACGTCCCCTTTCAGGCACCTTATATACTCATGGCTCTGTCACTCGTCCTTATTCCGACCCATGCTAACGGTGTTATCCCCCTTGCGGGATGTCTCTCCAGCCTCTTGTTGGTCAATTATCCCCCTCAGCCAACACGCGCCAATCCCATCGACTCAGACATGAAGGACATCTCCATCTCTTCCTATCGGAGCTCGCGAAAAGTCGCATATCCAAAGAAACGTCCATCCCCGACAGGCGTCTTAAAAATTCACAAGACTCCAGGTAGTCTCCTTGCTCCCAGTCACAAATCTCCCTACTCTGCCAAGGCCGCTTTGCTCCAACAGCGTCAACGTGACGCGCAAATTGCCGCTCTTCGACGACAAGGTGTGCTTCTGGAAGAAGAGTACCGCGATGATATTCGGTACTATATGCATGAAATGGAGGTGAGGTTCGCTCAGATGTCACCAAGAGTTTGCCATTGATTTCTCCTTCGACAAATAGAGATACACCATGTCATCGCCGCAATCTATGGATCAACAACCTGAAATACGGTGGCATATGCGTCCTTGTCTGGTTGATTTTCTTGTCGAGATCCACTTTGCGTTTCGCCTTCGTCCGGAGACTCTTTATCTCACCCTCAATATAGTCGACCGCTATGTGTCTCGCCGGATCGTGTATATCAAGCACTATCAGCTCGTCGGATGTGCAGCATTATGGATTGCTGCCAAGTTTGAAGACGCAAAGGATCGCGTACCTACGGTTCAAGAGCTCGCGCAAATTTGTCGGGAAACATACGACGAATCGGCTTTCATCCAAATGGAGGGCCACGTACTTGCGACGATCCAATGGACTCTTGGCCACCCCACAGCGGAGGCTTGGCTTCGTCTAATATGTTGCGATCCGTTCGTCGAGGAAGAGAAGGTCCAGCACATTGCGCGTTTCCTCATGGAGATCACACTTTTCTATCGCGAATTCACTAAATATCCTCCTTCATCGATAGCGTTAGGCGCTTTGACGCTTGCGCGATTTCTTTGCGGCAAGCCTCGGCGCCTTTTCGAAGAGACAGAGGAATGTCAAGAAATTGTCGAACTCTTGGATAATCGCCTGGCCAAGCGTGTCAATGATCTCTCCGAAACCCTAGTGAAGAAGTACTCCTACGCTTTTTACTCAAAGGCTGCAACCTTTGTTGTTCAGTACTATCTTCAGGGCGGTCGTTATGATCAACAGCGAATTGTCACTCTCCCCACAACACCGAAGCGTTCCTCGTGGCTGTCGGGCACAAGTACACCGATGAGTGCCACTACCACTATATCAGACACCTCGGACGACTTCCCTTTGACACCTACGAGCCCTTCATCGTTCTCCTCAGATCCGTTTTCAAGTTCGTTCCTGTCTGAAGACGACAAGGAAAACCTTTCAACCACATTTGAGCTCTCTGTCAACAAACAACGTATTGAAGTACCTCCTGAGCATTACCTTCCTCACGAGTTTGTCGCTTATAGTCGCCGCCCTGCACTCCATAACCTCAATGGCTCACCTCGGGTGGCCGCTGTTGCATAGCGCACCATTCCTCAGACGCCGATTCTACAACTCTCAAAATGTAATACCACCTACACGCTCAGCTACTTGTGCACTGTTTCCACCACCCATCATCCATGCATCACTCTTCCTTTGCAATATCCACCCTTCTGTCTCCATTCCGCCACGGTTATCGACAAGCTATCTCTAGGAGGATGAGGGCCAAGCCAGCGCATCTAGCTGCGCCAAACCACATGATGCACGACAAGTCCTCCCGTTACCAGCTTCCCTCGCCTGCCTCTGCGAACAATCGCCATCACGTTGTGTTGACTCTGCCAATAAATGTGCATTCATTCCAACTCATTTCGATCCCTGTTACTCTATGCATACACCATCCGTCACATCGCTCGCCTTCCCTTAAAATCACTCGCAATATTCCTCACGTGACGAGGTCGACAGATTCCCCCCATTCACTGTCAATCGCATTCGTTCTACATTATTCTTCACTTTATCATTCCGTTCATTGTCGACCGTTTGGCTCGTTACATGTGGTTTCTTGCATCGGTTTGTCCTCGGTCCTCGACTAACCGTACAGCTTTCACTGTGCCTACTTTAATTTAGCTTTCCGCACACCTGCCACACATTTCATCTCGTCAATGTTGCAGCATCCCCGCATCCCCT
Organism: Caloboletus firmus; assembly: GCA_038094755.1. Lineage (NCBI taxonomy): Eukaryota > Fungi > Basidiomycota > Agaricomycetes > Boletales > Boletaceae > Caloboletus > Caloboletus firmus. Next base: position 20,476 of record JBBPUO010000289.1, on the reverse strand, counting down.
ACCCAATTGAACAATGTTTTTACAATACCGTATCCGCAATCTCAAGGGCTAACTACAAGGATTTGTGTGTCTCGTGGCAAATTTAATTCGGCTGGTATACGGTGGCGTTTCCTCATCAGAATGCACAGGTGGCCATGACGATACACAGCACCAGAGCTTCAAGGAACCCCCGGGTGATGTCTGGCATGATCGCCGTGTGTCTTTCGGGCCAACGAAATGAAAACTCCCCGTTGACTTGCCGGGCAGACTCACCCGAGATGCCGGATATTGATATTTCAACAATGGATCCTGGGTCCACGCTGGACAAGACATTGAGTGCAATCACCCTGCAGCATACTACAAGCATGCTAACTAGAATGGTGCTCCTATAAAGACCGGGCGATTCCAGAACTTGGCCACAGGTGAACACGTATGTATGTACGTACCAGGGCGCCGGATAAGCTAACTTGCACATCCGCGTGGCATGTCAATTTTTCGAAAAGATCCCATGCTACTTATGTTCAAGCGATCACCGAGGGCCCCGTGTTTCCACCACCTTTATTGTGGGAACACCAACTTTAGTCATTGATTATTGCACCGTTGGGACTCAAACGATTGTTGTGCATCGTCCAGGAACAGTAACATCTCTATTCTAGAATCCATGCACCTTCACTCTTCCTAATACCCACTGGCCTCTTCTCGTCTAGGCTAATGCGTCCCGCGTTAAGAATCGCCGTTGTAAGTACAGTGTTAGCAATAGTTGGATATCCGCTTGCATCAAAGTCACTTGGTTTCGCCAAGCAAGCGTTCACTGCGCGTGCGGCGTCGACGAACTTTTCGATCGATATATACCCATACCCTCGTTGTCCGTCAAAGTGACCGGTTTCAGACGGAGAGTACTTCATACTAGCCAGCCGACGTATTAGCAGGCCAACCAACCTGGATAAGTCTGGGTGCGACATACTAGAATGGATTATACCACGTCTTCCCCGTCTCGTCCACAGTGATATCATAGCCTCGGTGGGCCTGATCGACGTTGACATCCCCCTGATATGTACGAGGATAAATGTATTCGAGGATGACAGGGCATCGTCGCACCCACCTTTTCTCCCATGTAGTACCAGTGTTGAGCCGAATGAATCCCAGCTTTCAGAGGCGCAGTCCAAGATGCAGTGTAGACCGCGGTCCCCTTGTGTCTCGTGCTGGTAATAGATTGCCAATCAACGAGGAGTGTTATCGTGTCTTCTGTCTGTGGTACGCAGTTGTAGGGTTCCCCTGTAGCTATACCAGTAGCCGCACTCGCAACGACGCGAGTCGGTACGGCCTTGTCTTGCAAGATCCAACAGCAAATGTCGATGTGATGCGAAGAAAGATAGTAACTGAAAAGAAATCAGATTAAGAACGCCAACAGCGATTTCGCCCGTAATTACCCATTCACCTGATATCCGAGTCTTTACCTGCCCATGCCTTGAACGTCTCCAGCTGACTCTTTGGTTGGCTCATCCATGCGCTGAAAAAGTTGAATTCTCCAAGCGCCTGTGCTCTCGCTTTGGCATCGCTGTAAACGGGATCGAAACGTTTGTGATGCTCAACGAAGCACACAACATTGTGTTTCCGACCGGCTTCGATGAGTTCGTTGTGATGAGAAAGAAGCTGGGTTGCTGGTTTGGTAACAAGGACGTGAATACCACGTTCGATTGCGTATAGGCTGATGGGATAGTGGGTACCTAGGGGTTGGTAGCGTCATGATTAGCATCTCTCCATAGCTTGAACGCAGACTGACTGTCCGGAGTAAATATGACCACAGCATCGCCGGGGGACATCCTGTCAATCGCCTGTTTGTCTGGAATAGATATTCGAGAGTTGCATCGCATGATGATAATAACTGGACTACTGACATGCTTCTGGATCGACTTTGCCTTCTTTTGGGAATTCATCGAACCTGTGATAATGGCGTCAGGGGCTGTCGCAGCGGGGTTCCGGGATGCTTACGAGGTGTCCATGTTTTTGTAGACGTTGGCTATGTTCTCTTGAAGATGGCGCCGGATCAGAGGAAACTTGGATCCATTGACGCCGACCATCCCAAGTTTATCAACCTAGCGCGATTACGTGAGGCCACATTGATGTGCGGATCAATCGACCTCTGCGCACCTTTCCAAGTCTCCGAAGATCGAATATCGTCAGACCAACGACCTGTGATGCGTCATGACAAAGTAAGAAGCTACACGATGGCTGAACTAACGCCGATCTAAGAATGCGGTGAATAGATCAACAAAATGATTGCTTTGATGAAGGCTAGCTCACCTTCTTGTCGGATTTCGAGGCTCCCTGAGCTGTCCATCCTGTGGTATACTCGCCCTGCGTCATATCATGGATGATAATTTGCCCTTGTGTTGGCAAGAATGCCAACGTACCGTGCCACCTTGGGAAGCAGAAAGACGTGAGTCGGAGATGGAGATGGATCATCGTCATTTAAAGCCTACAGATTAAAACATTTAACTTTGCCAGGTTTTCCATGTCGGATGCCGAATCCGTCTTGGAGGGGCGTGAGGGAGGAAAGAGTGGGTTGTTCCAATGTCATGTCATGTCAGACATGGCAGGCAAGCGGGCCGCTGATGATGATGGAGTCGACTCCGGACCGGCTCAGGGCCGAAGACGCTGCTGGGCATCTGTGTCAAAGGCTACTGATTCGGATCAGTGTTGTTGACCTGCTCAAAATTTTTTTCTGCACTGACCGGGCCCTGGTACATAGCTGTGCCCGTTGCAGGACTGGTTGATAGATATGTACTCAGGGCCATGCTGTAGGGTGGGGTGATCCGGCAGGACATGGACATGGCACTGCCACCGACACGAGGATGTGATGTCACCCTGAAATTGGGGTGCGGGTGCGCTTTGGAGCGACAGAGACACCGCGGGACCATCCGCGCAGCACCCAGCACCCACCTGGCAGCTAACCAGCTGTTTAACCTGGCTCAGTTTCACAAGTTCGCCTTACACACCGATTGGCGTGTCTTGCACGTTTTCTCGTAAGTTTCATTCTCGCCTCTTTCCACTTTCGATCCAACCTTGGCCACCCGTTTACCTGACGTTTCCCATCCCGCTCAGGCTTTGGTAGGCATATACGTCCTGGTCGTCTCGCCCTTACTGTTCACATCCCATCTTGGCCGGCCATCGTTCACATGCAGCCAGTCTCTAGCTTGACAGATTCTGGCTTTGTTCCCAGGAAAGAATTCATTCGCGACCAGCGCACGACCTCAGATTTCTCCTTACTAGCTATTTCCGGCTCAAGCTTCATCAGGCTTTACTCCTTCTCGCTCGAGGTCATCGCAGACCTACGCCGTCTCTTTGACCACTTCTACCTCAACGCCGCTTGCCGCGAGGACACGACCCAAAAGCTGTGCGAGTTTCAACTCCACGGCAAACCTTGGGCCTCCCCAAAGAGCGCACGTACGGAACGCATCCTCCTCGACATCCTTGCCGTTATTTATAGGCATAGTTACACCATTCTCTCTACCATCGACTACGGTCGCGAACGCGATGATCGTTTGGCAATTTCTTTCTCTCGGTTATCTACACCATCCTTGTCAATTCCGCCCCATTCTCCAATCCCTGCTGGTTCTGGGAGCAACCTGTCTCACGGCACTGGTGGTAAGCTCGAGAGGAAGATGCCTTTTGCGATATCTTTCGTCTCCAGCACCGTCATGCGGGTCATATACCCCCCTTTGAATTCTACTCCGGCCATTCTGCAGGCAGTTCGTACCTCTTGGCCAAGAGGGGTCGTGTCAGAGAAGAAGGTCGGGGATGCTGCATACGAGTTCAAGCTCAAGGGATACAATTGTGTGTATACGATATGTTTGTCATGTGCCTGCTACCAACTCAGTCCAACAGGGTTCAACGAGGATACGTTTGCAACCGATTCACTCCATCAAATCCTTTCTCTCCTCACTTCTCTCGACGGTCACGCCTGCACAATGGTTGCGTCTCTTTCCATCTGTAGTCGTTCACGCGTGAAAGATTTGTGGGTTTTTATCGGTCCTGGATCTTCGGACGCATACGATCAAAACTGGCCAGAGTCGCCGATTAGCCAGTCTGGGTCTATGTTGGATGTTCGGCGATCTAACAGAGCGTCTACACCTGAACCTGGGTACAACTCCGACGCGGGTGTTGTCCCAACGTCATTGCATAGACGCGTAGCAACGGCCCCTCAGCATCTACTGGCTCCTCAACACAGCCCGTCTACCCCCCATCACATGCGAGCAACCACCGAGACCAATGGCTTTCCAACGTCGTTTTCCCCTCCGCTACCATTCTCATCCCCACAGGCAGTCCCTGGTATTAGCATGCGTAAACCCGCTCCGAGAGCCCAAGTACCCGTCTCTGTGGACTTTGATGCGCATGATGATGACGAACATGATCGTTACCGCACCTCCCTGCCTAGTGCGGTGCCGAGTAGTTGTGAGAATATGACTGGAGTCGGGACACTCAATCGAAACAGATTCATCTCTAAACTCGTCCATCCTCCGAACTCTGGAGAGTCTCCGGAGCATAAATACGATGACGAAGAGAGCGTTCACTCGCCTTCAGAACAGCACACGAACAATAGGTCAAGATCATCATCCCCACACCGTCGAGTCAGCGTCATGCGACCGGTGTCAACACGTTCAAAAACCCCACCGTTGCTCACTTCGCATCCACGCGACCCTCGTACTCCTTCACCGCCACCAAGTGGGTCTCTGATGGGTGCGCCTCGGGCACAAGACTTTGTGTCAGGAGAGAACCCGACACTTCTCAGCCCGGGAATGTTCCGCATACGAGATTCGGCATTTTCTTCTAATTCTGTTGACACTACGGGGTCTTGCGATGTTCCTATCAGATGGACGGGATTGGGTAAGCCAGAGGGTATCGAGAATATTGAGGAGGAGCAAGAGTTGTTTACTGAGGAACCCAGGCCTCACCCCGTGTTGCACATCCCAATGTTACCCGGGAGCTGGTCGGCCACCCCAGAGGAAGAAGCATCCGGAGCCAATGATTGTTCGAAAACGGACGAGGCTACTGTTCGCCCGGAACACGGCAGGCATCCTGACAGGTCTTTGCACGATGTCGATGTACGGGTTGCTTCACCTGAACTTGTGCGTGACAAGGCTGTGCGCAAGAGTGAAGCTGGAATGATAGGGATGATAGCACCTCGATCGCCACCTCCGCCCATACCCATCCCGTCGGGAGATGCCAGTGGGCTTAGGAAATCAAAGGGTAGTTCTAGCGCACCAGCCTCACCAACGAAAACGGGAAGTCGAAGTGGCAGCGGCAACGGTTGGGTCCTAGTCAATGTGGAAGGCAAAGATCACGCTAATGGACACTCGTCCACTCCCCTTGCGAGTCCCACCATGCCAAACCAGGATCGTGCTCGCAAGGTATCGCATATGAATGAGAAGCCACCCATGCCCTCAACAGACAAAGCCATCGTTGTTATTGACTCAACCAAAGATGGCAAGAGTGCGAGAGTTCGCGGTGGTGGGTCGGGTTTGCGCCGCCTTCTATCGCTTTCCCGACCCAATAAAGGTGCAGAGGAGCTGGTAAATGATACGCGTCTCACGCATACTCGGTCTCATGAACTTCCGACGAACGGAGCGGGTCAAGGCAAAGAGTTGGTGCGCCCAGGGCGCTTCCGGAACAAACTCACTCGTTTCGGTGCTCCTGAATCCTCGTCGAAACCACCAGACAATGGCAGAGTACGCGTGAATCTTAATTAATGTTGTCGCTCATTGGATTTCTGGATTTCTTTTCTCTCGCCCATCATCTTCTCTTTATCTCTGCACGTTGTAAACCACGACTTGATCTGCAATGCATCCATCTATTGTCATTCGTTCATTGATCGTTCCTTCCCTTCGCTAAATGATGTTTCCGTATGTTTGCCTTTTGGTTAGGTGACAGGTAATGGCATATCCTATGTGTTTTTCAGATTTATTTAGGGTGTTTTTAAGCGCCTCTGTCCACGTGATCATTCTGATTCG
>JBBPUO010000289.1:1541-14388 GCA_038094755.1 Caloboletus firmus | reverse complement strand
TCTTCGCTAAATGATGTTTCCGTATGTTTGCCTTTTGGTTAGGTGACAGGTAATGGCATATCCTATGTGTTTTTCAGATTTATTTAGGGTGTTTTTAAGCGCCTCTGTCCACGTGATCATTCTGATTCGTCACGTGGGAAAGGGTATCTGGTTCCCCCCGAGAGTACCAACCTGGGCAAGTGGTCCTTCGGATGGCTCTTAGTCGCTGCGATACGACACGCGTCTAGTACCGGGATGTCTATGGTGCCAAGACACGCAAGACTGGGAAGTGGTCGGAAGACACAGACCCATCTGGATGCCTTCTAGAAAAGGGAGGTGACCCAGGAGGTTGGGGACGCGGAGGATGCGGGCGGTGTGTCCTCTGTGTGTAAGTTGGGAAGCAGTCTCGTCCGTGCCTCGTGGGCTGGTGGGTGTGGAGAATATCATACCTGGTGGCCGCCGAATGCTTGCGCTGGGTTCGCGTCGCATGATGAGCGGATGTGGCCATGTTCCCGCTCGAGGATAACTACCATACGAGGCAGGACGAGCTAGGGCGTTTGGGAACATGGAATAGACGAGTGTTATTGATCTGAAAGATAGACGTTCCCTGGTCGAGAGAGTGACCAGGGGACAATGAAAAGTGCATCGTATAGGAGGTTTAGGTTCCTTGTGCAGAGGCAGGTTGCAAAAATGCACAGGGACCGCGACATGCCAACGTTTCCTCCCTAATAGCCACTCGCGGCCATTCCCTCTCTTTCCCGCATTCTCCCATTTTCTTTTTTTCTCTCTCTTCTCATCCTACAATGCCAACATGTCGGCGCAAACGTGTAGTGCTCACAGAACCATCCCAAGCCCTCCTCGAAGCCGCACAGTCGAACCCCGACAAGGAGGTCTATTATCTGCATCAAACCGGAGAGATATTCGAAACCTATGAGTCCGTACAATCCACTACCTCCCCTCGTCCCTTCCTTCACTCATCCACCTTCTCCTCCCCAGAGCATATGCGGCGAGAATCTCCTTCTACAGACTGAAGCAGTTCCAGTGCGAGGTCACAGGCAAGAGTGGCCTTGACTACTTTCAGGCGCTCGAGAGTGAACAGCAAGAGGCCCAGACAATGCATTCCAGGTTCCCTGAACCATTGAAAGCTGCCGTCCTCAAGGCGGTTCAATGGCGTACGTGCTCCTTTTGCTTGCTTCCCCGTCATTGTAACTGATATACTTCGAATACGAACGCAGAGGTCGTAGGTCGTTTGGACCATTTAGTGGAAGCTGTTTTTGAACGGTTCAAGGACCGGTACTTCACGGATGAAAGTAAGTTTTCTTCTTGTACTGTTTCATCAGTGCTGATCACCTCTCTTTGTCTCATCAGAGGTTTTCGTCGATGTACAAGGGGACAAGTGAGCCCACGTTCTAATTAACATCCAACCATCTCATACCCTCTAGGTTCTACGCCAAACTTCTTCGAGTCTATCCACCAAAGTCGTTCCCCGAGGCCGCGGAGGCTTTGCCGCCAAACCAAGCTTCCTCCTCCACTTCTCCGGTTCAGACTCCCCCGGTAGACGCCTCAAACGACGTACAAATACACAAGATCGGAGGTGACCTGAAAATACCCGCTAAAGAAGCACACGCCAAGGACGATCCGCTCCAGTACATTTACCAAGTCCAAATTTTGGAGGAGCCCCATGATAAAAGTCATGAAAAAGGAAAAGCCGTTCAAAAGGACAAGGGACAGTGGAGTGGTAGATTGGTTGATGTTCGGTGTAACGCGATGAGGCACGTCGACGCGTAGCATTGGAAACATATGGTCTAACTTTTCTTTTGTTAGTCGTGACCGCCTGGCTTTCTCAAAGTCAATTCTCCGTAGGTTCATCCGTGACTGCGTTGACCGTGATGCAGCCGTGGCTTCGCCTTGGACTGTAAAACAGGCGATTGCCAAGCACTATGGCGTAGATTCTATCATGCCAGAGGAAACTCGGAGAGGCGTCGAGAACATAAAGAAAGGTGAGATCAATAAGCGGAAAAAGATCTGGGAGGATAAGGAAGGCCCTCCAACGAAAAAACAGAAAAAGCTGACAGCAGCTCAAGAAGAGAGAGGTGAGTCGACACAATACTTCTCGTTGTACATCCTGAGTCGGCCTCAGTGAAAGCCCTTGCTGCTGCTGCAGAAACCCGAGAACGAGAAGCACGTGAGAGAGTAGAAAGGCAGCAGAAGGCTAAAGAGGAGGCCGAGCGGCTTGCGGCGGAAAGGAAGAAGAAGAAACCTATACGCTACCCGACCGAGGATCTGGATGTTCGCATCTCGGACAAGGAGAAGAAAGCTGGCATCAAGGTCAAGAAACCGATTCCTAGTCGAGCGCACTTGCCCTTCGGCGAAGATCAGGCTACCTTCGAGTCTTTTCTCATGGCCTGGAATTTCTTGGTTGTGTATGGGTGAGCTCGTGTTGGGCTCTAGCAAAACTTTCGCGTTGACACCGCATTGCAGTCAGCCGTTGCACATTTCTCCTTTCACGATGGACGACTTCGAACACGCGCTTCGGCATTCCGTCATAGAACCTCCATGCCCCTTGCTCTGCGAGATACACGCCACGCTCATTTACAATTTGCGCACTGTGCCATTTAATCGCCATAGTGCCGTCCTTTCCTTATTGCATGTGAAGGATACTCTGGAGGATGAGCACAGAATTTTGGGTATTACGATTGACCAACTGGCGGCTGCGATGGCTGACGTAGGGAACAATTGGGAACGTGTCCCACTCCGCACTCAAGATGTGAGAACTGGCTGGGAGGATGCCTTGGTTGGATGTCTGAAAGACGTGGGTAGTGCAACGTCTCACGCTTTTGGTTGCTAAAGAGTTTTTCTAGCATGCCACATTGGAGAACTTCCCTCGCCTACGAGAGGTACTGACAAGGCTGCTCTTCGCACCTGAAGCGAATGTGGAACCGTCGTCCTGTTCATCCAGCTCACGGGTTTCCACTCCTGTCTCTTATTTGTTAACGTCATCACCTGGAGGACGCTATCATACCCTTCCACCTCCCGACCGCATTGCTATCTTGGCCTTTTTGTGCAACCTCTCTGTGTCGAGCAAGGCAATCCATACCCATATGGAAACATGCGAGGAGTCTTTGACTGCATTACGAAAGGAAAAAATTGAAATCAATCGATTGAAAAAGCAGTAGTAAGTTTGATGAGGAGACATTAGTGCGCAAAAAGTGATGTTTATTGACAGTACCGAGGAGATGAACACTCTCGTGGGTGACGCGGGACCGAAGAAAGAACCGACTCCTGTCGGAACAGAGGAAGATGTTGCTACGCATGACTCCAGCGATCTGTCGGATGCACCATCAGAAGAAGGTTCGGAGACCACTTCGGCGACCAGTGGTCGTCAGAAAATCACATCACGGCAAAAAGACCTCCGCCAGAGAGCCCATGCGCAGGCACACGCGAAGCAGAGGGAAATTGCTCGTGCGAAAGTTGCGGCCGAGAAACAAGCACAAGCGGAACACCGTCGTCTTGATGAAGAAGTTAACAAACTCGAGCGCAGACTTGAGAGCATCGAGCGAGAGTTCCGAAAGTTGCTTGGAGCCATTAGAGTCAAGCCATTGGGCAAAGATCGGTTCCACAACCGAGTTTGGTGGTTTGACGGCATGGGTTCCATGTCGCTGTTGGGTAGCGGAGGCGTCGTCCAGTATGGTACTGGTCGTATATTCCTTCAAGGACCCACTGATATGGAGCTGGAACTGATGTTGAGAAGAGAGGAAAATGGTGTTGGTGCCAGGAGACAGGAAGAGGAAGGGGAGGGTCTCTTAGCTCCCGGGGAGTGGGCGGTATACACGGAGCCCGAGGAGGTGGGGGAATCCTTATCGCGAGATCATGGTGTAACTGATCACATCGTATCAGGTAGACGAGTTTGTGGCGTGGCTAAACCCAAAAGGCGTCAGAGAACTAGCGCTCAAAAACGCGTTCACGAAATGGTGGAATCACATCGCGCCGGGGATGCGTAAACGTCTCTCGGTCAGTTATCTCGCAAGCGGCGAGATGGATCAGCTGACTAGATTCGCTACAGGACCTGAACGTGAGTGCCAAGCTCCCAGAAGCCCGCCGTTCGACAAGAGTAAAGACTACTGTTGGACATGATATCCTGAGGGAGTCGTATATGATGTGGACGAACCGTCGAGCGGTGAATTCCTCGTGACCAGTTGTAAGGGGCAAGCGCTTTGTTGTGTACTCCCGGATTGATTGACTGTTGGCTGCCTCGACTTATACACACAGCATATAGATCAGCAAACACACTATTTATCCATCACCCGATATGTAAGCCTAGTACATATGTAGATGCGCCATGACATAGCCAGCCAATTAACTCAGTTCGCCGCGTCTAACGTGTGTTGTCATTCTCTATTGTTCGGAGCTTACATTTGTCAATCCGGATCATATATTGTCAGGGAGCTGTAACCGCTTCAATAGCGGTCTTTCTAGCCTTACTCCGCGTCCCCAAGAATGTCTTCCCTCCCAAGCTCCTTCACTTATGGCTCTGTCTCTAGCGTCAATGGTGTTCGGGATGCATTTGTTTCCTGTAAGTACGATTCCCGTCCCTTCCCGGTCACAGTCGTTGGGGTCCCATGCACTCTGCAGATTGTCGTTCGCAGTACTATCCCAGCTCAAACGTGCAGGCATCTGACTTGGCCAATGATTCATCCGACGACGCACCTCCCCTATCAGTGGACCCTTTAAACTCCGTTGGCGACCCCTGTGTGGAAAGACACCCTAGCTGCATGCGGGTCCTAGGACAGGATTCTTCATCATTCCAAGTTTCCAAGGAGGCTTTCCAAAGGACCAGTATGAGAGGTTGTCTCAATCCTCGCCAACCCATTGCAGCTTATTGGGGTGGCGAAACTACCCCTTTGCTGAGGAAAGCTGCTTCATTCACGGTACCCTCACCCAACCCTGCTGCTGCCTCCGCCGGTCGCATGAATTATATGTCTTTAAGTCGTCCCGATGGTGCCAGTACTGTGCCACAGGACCCGATTCCCGTCTCGTCTTCTACGACTGTAGAGCATCATTACAAAGGCAAGAGTACGTACGGTCAGACGGTGAGCCCGGTGAAGAGCCACCTCGTCAGGAGATATTCAATTCTGGTCTTTAGCTATTTAATTGCATCGCAGTGCTTCTGGGGATAGGTATGCTCTCCGAGCCGCTGGCATTCGCATATGCAGGATGGTTATGGGGCACGGTTCTTATCATCTTTTTTGGCCTCATCACCTGTTACACGTGAGTTATTCTCGGTGTTCGATGACTCAATCTAATCCCGGAATTTAGCGCAAAATTGCTCGCGCACGAGATTCTGGACGACCCCCGCCTGCGTTCATATGCTGACATCGGTCGAAAAGCATTTGGTCCCAAGTCATTCCTATTGACAAACATCTTGTTCTGTCTTGAGCTTTTTTCTGTCAGGTACACACGCATATATTTCGCTCGGCATTGGTTTGGCTAATCAGGTTTTTCAGTGTCGTTCTCGTCACGCTAACGGCTGATTCCTTGGAAGCAGTCTGGCCCGCTCACTCTGCCGACACTTACAAGATCTTTTCTCTTTTCATGTAATTACCTCTTTTTTTTATTCGTTGGCATTTTTATGTCCGCATTCCAATCACACAGCTTGGCCCCGACGGTTTTCATGCCCTTGTCTATCCTCTCGTTCACATCACTACTGGGCATTAGCTCAACGTTGCTCGTCATCGCAGTGATATTCACAGATGGGTTATCGAAAGCAGATTCTCCAGGGAGCCTCTGGAGTCCGGCACACACGTCCATCTCTCCAGGGACTCTTGGAAAGATTGGGGTCGCATTCGGTTTATTCATGGCTGGGGTGAGTAGCTCGTGCTGTCTGTTCAGTAAAGTTGTGGGGTTAAATTTCCAGTCAGTTTTCAGGTCATGTTGTTATACCCTCGCTGGCTCGTGACATGGCAGACCCCTCGCAATTCGATCATATGGCCAATTGGGCATTTGTAAGTCAATCAAATCTTATGTGGGAAAATGTGTAATTGAATGGCTCCAAAGTTTGTCACGACGTTGATGTATACCATTATCGGGTACGCTGGCTATCTTATGTTTGGCAGTTCAGTGAGCGATGAGGTGTGGTTGTATGTTTCGGACCTATAATGACACTACCTCACCCAAGCGTCGCAGATAAGCAGGGACCTACTCGCTACACCTGGGTATAATTCAACACTAAACCAAATAGTGATGTGGTTGCTTGTCATTACTCCTCTGTAAGACGTGGTCCATTGCATCTCGTAATTCTTGTCGCCTGAATATTCGTCATTAGATCGAAGTTTGCTTTGAGCACCAGGCCAGTATGTGTCGCTCAATTACTGCCTGTTGTATAACTTGCTGATCATTACATATAGTTGAACATCATTTTAGAGAGTACGCTTGGCTTGGAAATCACTTCTTCATCAGTCTCGGTGGAGGACGGGAAAGGGTCGCCACCAGAGAACCAACAGAAATTAACAAAGCAATTTCTCGTGGCTCTTGAGCGTATCATGGTTCCGGTCATGTCGATCCTGGTCTCAATCCTTATTCCGCAGTTCAGTGCCCTGATGGCGTTCCTTGGTTCCTTCTCTGCTTTTGTCATTTGTGTCATTGGTCCGATTTCCGCGAAAATTGCAATGACCGGGCGGTGTCAATGGTACGATGCAGCTCTACTGGGCATTACAACCTTGATGGCGGTGTGGGGCACATTCTCCGCGTTTTGGACAGCGTGAAGATTATGGTTCGTACGCGATTGCAATTGAAGACGGACGAAAGATGGACTCAGAAGTATATGTTATTAAGAGGATAAAATTGAACACCCTGGTGTAGAGGCCAACTAGTACGATCGCATGCAATTTTGATGAGATACACAAGTCGCTGTAGACACAGAATACAACTACTTTGTTTGCACAGAGTGCGTGATAATCTTTGATAATTCTATGAGACTGGTAAGATGCTGCGTTTAGGGAGACGAAAAGCCACTCACGGGGTAACTTCACATTTTCACGAATAATAACGGATTCTATCTGGTTATCTGGGTTGGGGGGGATCGAGACAACTTGTCCATCGATGGTCCATCCCTGCTTTGAGACCCAGGCTTCAAGCTCGGGCCCTGCCAGATCAACGTATGACCCAAGTCTGCCCACTCCTATACGCGTGAAAGTAGCCTTCACGGCACGTGCGGCAACCTCTCGAATAGCGTCCTCAAAGCCTATGCATTCGATCGTATAATTTTCTCTCAAGGATTCGAGCTCCTCAGACTTGTAGAAAGTCCAGAACGCTGGAAAGCGACACTGATGGAGGATATCATAAAGGTTCGTGAGTACTGGGAGAAGAGTCGGGAGAGGGTCGGGTTCATCAGTGTTGGTGTTGGGCAGTCTGTCGTCGAGGAGGGATATGCAAAGGTTGAAATCCGGGAAAGGCTCGGCGGTTAAGGCTTTGAGAAGGATGTTGACGACCACATCTGGGTTATAAAGGTCAGGGTTAAATTGGTACCTAGTAGGTAGTCAGTTTAGATGATGTGTTCCGGGACATTAAACATACAGCTTCAGGATGGCGAGATTGGCGAGGCAGTCGTACTCCTCGCTTCTGATTTGATGGTAGAGGTAGTCCTCCAAAATTCCGACATTGGATGGGTTATAACGATCTAAAGTCGACTGGGTTCTCTCAGATTCCAAGAGCATGAGTGAAACGACGTACCAACACCTGATACAAGGTTTTCGATCAGCTCTGTCCGTGTAGAAGGTGCTAGCCATTCTGCTGTTGCTGAAGCCATTTCGCCTCGAGTTTTCCACGTAGTCAAAGTTAGACGCGCCAGTTGCGTGCCAGATTATTTACTTAAACGGGAATGCGGTGCATGACCCGAAAACCGTGATCACATCGACGTCTCTTACCAACAATTTCACGAAGCATAAAGCCATCATAGGCTCACTAGAGCAAAAATCCTGCACATTCTAACCACCCCCAACGTTCTTACTCTTTGAGTATCTGTGTTTAGAGAGACCATGGATGTCGACGACGAGGCTCAGGCATCATCAGCTAACTCAACATGCGAAGGCACCATCGAGTCGCGCAAGCAATCCGACGTCATGCCCGTAGATAACCTTCGGGAAAACGGACACTCTCCATCAGCAACCACGTCCGGAGCAGCTGTGGCCACAGAACAGGTGGTCTCACGATCGCGACCAAATTACCATACAAAGTTTATCCTAAGCGGACATACGATGTCGATATCTGCGCTGAAGTTTAGCGCCGATGGGAGCTTGCTCGCGTCTTCTGGTACATCTGCTACGTCTATCTAAACTGAATTGTCTGACGGTATTCCCTATCGAAGCAAGCCGCCGACAAGCTAGTCAAGATTTGGGACGCGTATACTGGCGAAATTCTTAAAACATATGAAGGTCATCACGAGGGCGTCAACGACGTTGCATGGTCGTCCGATGGAGACTTCCTTGCATCTGCGTCGGACGACAAATCGATCATTCTCTGGAACATGGAACTGGTAAAGCTTTGCAGTGTTCTAGTTTGGTCAGGGGCTAATTCTAATGCTTCAGGGAGAACTTGCTAAAACACTTCAAGGTCATACCAATTTCGTGTTCTGTGTGAACTTCAACCCGAGATCAAATCTTTTGGTCTCCGGTGGGTACGACGAAACGGTACGCGTCTGGGATGTGGCACGAGGTCGGTATTCCTCCACCTCCACCGAAAGAAGGCGGAATGACGCGTCTTATGTATGTTAGGGAGGTCTTTGAAGGTCTTACCTGCGCATTCCGACCCTGTGACAGCTGTTGGCTTCAATCACGACGGCACTCTCATAGTGTCATGTGCCATGGATGGGCTAATGTGAGTGTCACAGGTTGTGTATGAGGCAGATGGAGAGTGTGATACCGTCTTAGCCGAATATGGGACTCGGAGTCGGGACAATGCTTGAAGACATTGGTAGACGATGATAATCCGATATGGTGCGGGTAGTCCATTTCCAGATTGTTGGTCCCTGAACCTCGTTGCAGTTCTCACGTGAAGTTCTCCCCGAACTCAAAATTCATCCTGGCAACTACACAGGATTCTACTATCCGACTCTGGAACTACCAAAATTCACGGTGTGTAAAGACATACACAGGGCATACCAATCGCACATACTGTCTTTTCACATGTTTCATCACAACCAACGGCCAGTATGTTGTGAGCGGTAGCGAGGATGCCAAGGTCTACATCTGGGATTTGCAGGGCCGCGAGGTCGTGCAAGTCCTCGAAGGGCACAGGGGTAAGTGGGACTGATCTTGGATTGTGGACTGCTGACTCATCGTGTGATCAGATGCGGTGCTGGCCGTGTCTGTGGGTATTTTTGGTGTCGTGTGCCTTGTGATCGCTTGCTAATGGCTGCGGAGCAGACCCACCCCAAGAAGGCCATCATCGCCTCTGCCTCGATGGAGAAGGATTTGACGATAAGGCTATGGTATGACGAGTGACGCTTTGCAGTATTTACACGTACGATGACTTGCAAAGTCACATCTGTAATTACATGCGATCCCCACTCATCTTGCTCGTCTTTACAGCTCAAACTCATTCATGTCCTATTTCAAGATCCTGTGAGGTTGAACGAACCCGAGCCGGGCCGAAATGACAAAGATTCGTGAAAAAGTTTGTTGTCACGCTCTGTGTCACGCCGATATGATGCCGTGACTGAGTATCAAGTTTTCATTGTCAGATGGGCCGGCTTGGTCTGCCTTCACAGGTCGAAAGGCAGCAAATGCGAACTTCCCAACCGAGTGTGACATCCGAAACAAGAGTCTCGACGCCTTCTCCATGAGCTGCCGCAAGGACGACTAGCTGCGACAACTATATAAGCTATCCTAATATTTTGGTTGTCTATGTCATAGTGCCGAGCGGGGGTTGGATTCGGCATCTGTGACGAGGTGTGGCTGTTCAATGCTCCTTGTGTGACTGCGCCATAGAATGTGCGAGGCAATTCTACAGCTTGCATGACTCAGCCACCTTATCAAGTTCAAACTCCGCCACACCCACCATTATATAAACCTCCTCAGACAGCCGTCTCGGACCACATCTTTGATATAACCGCCACAGTCGCCGCCTCTCTACGTGAGTCCACGTTCCATTTCCTCGTCGCCATCGCTCACTCGCTCTTGTACGTGTAGAATGCAGATCTTTGTCAAGACTCTGACCGGAAAGACCATCACCCTCGAGGTTGAGTCCTCCGACACCATCGACAATGTGAAGGCCAAGATTCAGGATAAGGAGGGGTAAGTCCTTCGTATTTATCTTTGTGTTGCTCATCTCAAGTCTTGCAGTATCCCTCCTGACCAGCAACGCCTGATCTTTGCTGGAAAGCAGCTTGAGGATGGCCGCACCCTTTCTGACTACAACATCCAGAAGGAGTCCACCCTTCACCTCGTGCTTCGTCTCCGTGGTGGCATGCAAATCTTCGTAAAGACCTTGACGGGCAAGACGATCACTCTCGAGGTTGAGTCATCGGACACCATTGATAATGTCAAAGCCAAGATTCAGGACAAGGAGGGGATTCCTCCTGACCAGCAACGTCTGATTTTTGCTGGGAAACAACTGGAAGATGGTCGTACTCTGTCCGACTACAACATCCAGAAAGAGTCCACGCTTCATCTTGGTGCGTAAACCACTTGTCTTTTCCATCTATGTTCTAATTTCTCTTAAAGTCCTGCGTCTCCGTGGTGGTATGCAGATCTTCGTAAAAACTCTCACGGGCAAGACCATCACGCTTGAAGTGGAGTCATCCGACACGATTGACAACGTGAAAGCGAAGATCCAGGACAAGGAGGGAATTCCACCCGACCAACAACGGCTGATCTTTGCTGGGAAACAATTGGAGGATGGTCGCACTCTTTCCGATTACAATATTCAGAAGGAGTCGACACTTCATCTGGTGCTTCGTCTGCGCGGTGGTATGCAAATTTTCGTCAAGACTCTTACGGGAAAGACCATCACGTTGGAAGTGGAGTCATCCGATACGATTGACAATGTGAAGGCGAAGATCCAGGACAAAGAAGGTATTCCTCCAGACCAACAACGCCTCATCTTCGCTGGTAAGCAACTCGAGGATGGGCGTACCCTCTCCGATTATAACATTCAGAAGGAGAGTACGTTACATCTTGGTAAGTCGTTCCCATTTCTCCTAAACTGCAGTAACGATAAAGTCTATTCCAGTCCTTCGTCTTCGTGGTGGATGTTGAGTGTCGTAGAACTCATTCAAGTTAGTGTATCATAGCTGTATCGTTGAGCGGAATGGGCGGTTGCAATGTGGATCTCGTTTGATGCATGTTAGATTTGACTGAATTGCAAGCAAACTAAAAGTAGGTACAAGGTTAAGCTGGAAAGATCCCCGACTCCCACGGTAGTGGGGGAGGGTTTTGTTGGCTCCAAAACGACCGCTCTCTGCAAAACGACTCGTGGGAATATTTACATCCGCGCGAAAATTATTATCTAATACTGTATAGTTTGTAGAGCGTCTTGCTTATATAAATGTTTAGTAGTGAGAAGGAGAAAAAAAAGACAAGTATCCACATAACTTAAATGGTTCCTGTCAACAACAATGGGCTGTGTGGCCCTCCCGAGTTTCCCATATGTTTTCCCAAAGAAAATGACAAATGTTCTCAAAGTTTCCACAATTTCTGCATCTCATTAAAAAATGCTCTCAAAACACATTCTACATGCTGCCTTGTATGTGAGACTCAGTTTGCAGGATCAGTGTCATATGATGGTGTGAATGTAATTATTTTTCACTACAATACACAAGTTTCAGTGGTTAAGTCTGCTGATTACTTTTCGAGCACTGAATATACACATTGTCACATGTTGAATGAGATTAAACAGTCTAAACCCCACCCTTCAGCTGAAATACAAGGCTTTCTGAGGTGGTTCTCCTACTCATGTGGCACTGTCAAACATAATTTATCTGTTCTCTCTGCTGAGGTGTTATTTGTGTCTGCATCCTCTCTACCTGATATCTCTATCAGAAAGGGCATGTTGAAGAAGGCTTGCATACAAGCTATCCTGACTGACTTCGTGAGTAATCATGCCATGCTCGTGTGCCTGACACACAACGAACTCATTGTGAAACTTGAGGATACTGCTCTTCCCAATGGGTCTGACCACAATCTAGTCAGCATAATTTCTGCTCTTTTTGAGCATCGATATGGTTCTGTGGTTGCCACAGTGTTATGAAGACCATCCCCTCTTGTGTACGCAGCCAATGAAATTACTCAGTATAAGCTTGCCTGGACGATGGCTCCTCTTGATGAACTAATCAAAGCACTGCATGACATCCCCTTAGCCATTATCCATCGGTGTATTCACAACCTTGTGCCCAGATGACCTGCCTTTAACAGTCATTCTCATCAGAAGACTTGTTCTGGTCTAATTAATCATATTCTCACTTGTGCACACTGCCTCGAATGTACAGGGTACAGAATTGTCTTGGACCTAGTACTTGCTTACTTTCCTTTTGGTGGTTACAAGTCAGGCTCTTCCTGAGAAGAAAATATTGTTTGAATTCTAAGTCATGAATATGGTGATGACATCATTAACAGGTTGATTCAGATACATGCTCCATTGCCCAAACTGGCCTGGAGAGTCGAAGCAAGACATGAAAAGAAAATGGCAAAAGTAGACAGAAACAAGGAAGAATTGATCACCTACGATCATAAGTGGCCAACAGTCATTCCTCAGGAAATTGTTTTTTCATATCTCAATCAATATTATGATGGTACAAGGTGGACAGAACTGCCTGTATGTGCAGTTTGTGCTCAATATCGAAAGGATGCAATCAATCTTGAGCTTTCCAGTAAGC
>JBBPUO010000287.1:0-15295 GCA_038094755.1 Caloboletus firmus | reverse complement strand
TTAAACGTGTGGTCTTAGCGCACGACCAGAGTGGAAGCGACAAGAGTGAATCGCACCATGAACACATGAACGAGGGATCTTGAATCGTAGCAGAAGAAAGCTGCCACTGCAGGCGGAAACCTGGAGGCTTCGATGGAATCGGTGGCTTGGGTGAGTGTATGGAAACGAAAAGAGACGGACTGGATATGCAGCCTCTCTCCGAGCCTGATGAGCGAAGAGCAGCAGAGACTCACTTTACAGCCAATGTATCTTCCAAGTCCTTGAAGAGAACATCCTTGTGGCCCAACGAAGCTGGGGGGACTTTACCGAGAGATGTCCGCCCACAAAAGCCTTGTAGATGTGGAAAACGCTTGATTAAACCGAATGGGAAGGGGGCATACCCTCAAGTCGGGGCATCCTGAAGCCCTTCGCAGCCCTCGAGCATGGGACACCAGAGAGGAGGCTGCCTCGTGCATGGAAATCGTCTCGCATTGTCTCTCGATTGACGACGTACTCTGCACTGTCAGAAATATAACCTGATTCCGGCCGAAGAGAATCAAGGATGAATCCCAACGGATTCCACCACACCACAACGGCTTACCTTCAGTCCACAAACATTCTCACTCTACGAAGCATTTCCCCAGAATTCGCTTCAGAATACCCAGTATCTTCTGCCAGGAGTGCCGCAGGCGTAGAGTCGACTTAACCCGCATGAGCGAGATGTGATGTGCACTGCCGTCTGAACTGCAAGATTTTCCTGCACTGCGAAATGGGACGTCTGAAAGTGTGGAGGTGATCGTGTGGTCGTTTCAATCTCGTACTTACTTGTCTGCGAGCGACTCAGAGATACGCGTGTGGAGTCTTGGCACATAGGTAGATAGTACCTCTCAGAGGTCATCGGTCCCATCTTCAATATCGGCCGCCCAGGATCCGACCCGTCTTGCTTCTCGCCCGGTGTGGGATCGTCCAACTGGTTTGAGAGCGAACATTCATCAGGGCAAGTCAGAGTGATAGCCGCATCAACGTCGAGTGTTGTAGTGCAGACTGCTAAGTCGGGAGGCGAGATCGCAACTAACCTGGTGTCTTCTTCTGCCTCATCTTTTTGATCAACCACGTAGAAGGAAATATTGTCGGCCCCCTGGGGAGATGCACCGGAACAAGATGCTTGAGGATTCACAAGCGTCCGGTGTGTGGCAAAATCTGCTAACGAATTGCCGGAGAATGACGGAGAAAGCCTTAGAACAGGGATGGCTAGCTTTCTCTTCATATCCGACAACGCTTGATCCATCGCGTTTTGCTTCCCCAACTCCTATCGTTTGATTCGTCATGATCTTCGTCCGACGGGGTAGGGTCGGGATTGGCTAATGAAGACGAGGAAACGCCCACATTGGAAAGTGTCTGCGAACGAGCAAGCCCTATAGTGATCAAATCGCCGGACCTTCTGGCGGGTTCAATCCGTTGCTTCGGAGACACGCTGTGTAACGCAAAGCCTGGATACGCGCCTAAAGACTTCAGGACTTGGGTAACCTCATCGCTGTCCCTGATGAGTCGTACAGGTGTGCGAGGGCCACACTGTAAAGGGTGCGGCACAAGCTGCAATATCAGGTCTCGCCGAGTCTACCACCGCTACCATCGTATCTTGCATCTTCTGAGCCTGTGCAAGACCGGCGGCTTGTGCCTAGTGCAAGCACGTACCGCATATCTTCCAAGTCGACCTTTCTTCTGATCCTCGAGTTGAGTTACTTGAAAGAAGTCCAATAACTTCTTCGCTGGTGGAGCTGTCATTCCCGGCACTACTTGGAGGTGATCTTTGATAATAATTAGGAACCAGCGTTCTCCTGCGAAGACCCAAGTAACAGTAATCCATCATTCAGTAGGCCTGACGAGTGTAGCATCGGGCTCAGGAGTGGTCGACGTCTCCAACCAAGTCTTCATGGCATCACTGGCAGCACAGGTTTTCTGCCGCAGTTGAAGTCGGCATTACCCGAGCTACATCCTGACTACAATACGTATACGATGCTATGCTACTCAACCGTACAAGTACAAAAACTGTGCAGAAGAAAGTGTGTTTACCAGTGTACTCTCCAAAATTTTGAGTGAACTTGGGGTTAGAGTTGGAAGGAACGCACTTCAGTATCATGACGCCCTGGCCAGTGATGTGTGCGAGTACTCACTAACTCAGGTTTTACGACCCGCGTCGCCATCATCGCATCCTCGTTTGTGTGTGCGGTAGCAAACAGGACAGAAACGGCCGTCGCAGGAGCCGCAGCGTTGCAGTTGCATACACGAACTACAGAACGTCCCGGTGCAACCTGCACATCGCGTGCCTTCCAGGCATTGTCCACAGATCTTTCCCATACCATGGCCGGCATGATTACATTCTCCTTTGAGTGTCACCCCTTCCATCGTGTCTGGCCCTGCAAAAGTACTCCAGTCTTCTTCTACGCAATCGTCGCACAACGTCGTGCGACCACACTCGGCGCAAAATTGGATGTACGCGCACTCGTAGACGCAATAGAATCGTCTGCACTGTGGACATTCCTTGAAACAGTTTTCCGTCGGGGATGCCTTGCAGTCGTCGCAGACCCAGCACTGCTCGCATGTGCACCAGAGTCCACCTCCCGGAGAGCACAATTCGCAGACACTGCTATATCCACCCACTCTTGACCAACACTTTCCGTTAGAGCAATAAGGCCGGTCTTGTCCCCCACTGCAAGAAGAACACCCAATAGGCTTGGTTGGGTGCTCTCGAGCACTATTTGGTATTCGACGGTGGGAGTACCTCAGCGACCTATTCAAACCATCTGTTGGTCGCCCTAGGCACCATGTCAATTCAAACTGACAGAACCAGAGATTGCAATCGGGACATTGGCCGAGCGACGGAATGCCTTTGGCATTTTCCAAGCACGGGAGACACGCGGACGTAGAAATATGGTGGGAGCACGTCCGAAAAGGGATGAGTTGTGAGGCGGCACAATCCCTGTCCAAGCACATGATGGCGTGACACGAGATGCACGGCGCCGTCTCCGTCTCGCATAGTGGGCATCGTCTGTGGATGTGAGAGAAATCGGGATGTGATTCTGCGGGGAGAATGCCATTATGTTGGAGACGTCCAAAGAACTCCTGATATTCGTCAGTCTGAAATTGGGTATGACGGACTATAGCCCCACCCTCCAAGCAAGGTTCTCTTGCAGTTGGCGTGCCCTCTCTCTCGCTCTCTTCCTCTTCCATACGTCTTGTAGATATGGCTTGATCTCTTCCTGAGCATATTCGATCTGCTCCGGTTCGATGGGAAGATTCGGCTGACCCTCACACTCCGCAGTCTGTGTTTGAAAGTCGATGATCACTTGCTGGACTTGCATGATAGGCGTGTTTTGGTGCAAGATAGCTTTAACCGGGAAAGGTTCAACATCAACATCGGTATCTCCAATGGGGTAGAGTATGCTTGCATAGCGAGTCTTGGCGCCTAGGGGAATGCTGGATGGGTCGAGGCCAGCTTGCTGGTCGGCAAGTGTGAAGGCGCGATCAGCGAGTTCGGCTAAGCACTGAAATGTGCTCTCCGTACGGGTAGGGGCGAGGATATCAATGAAGAACGCACCCAACGGCTGTTCGGGTTGAAACATGATAATTAGAACGATATCGCTGCCAGCTGGGCGCTTTTCGGCGCTCGGACCCCAAAAGGACATAGGAACATGGGAACCCATCGCTCATTGGGGAGACATGGCCCCTTTTCCTTTGGATGCTCAAGCCTCGTAACTTGAAAAACAGTTCATTTCCCGGATACGTGGGTAGTAATCGTAACGTGTATCTTTATCTTCAATTCTTTGGGTCTACTGACTGTTACAAATTAACTCGCTGCAAACCAGTAGAATAGGATGATTTACATAGTGGAAACTTATCCACTACTAAGTAAACTCTGTATTATGTCGTCTCGGAACAAGTCAGGAGCCAGAATTGCTCTACGCTGCGTAACCTGGATTGGAACTTTAAATTACATAAGTAACAGCGAGGTATAGCGAAAATGGTGCCATGTCCAGCGACTGCAGGTAAGTATCGAGTTAAAGGGACATGTCATCACCATCATCATCCCTCACGACAATAGCTCCTTCATTATTGCACCCAACTCGGAACTGCGATCCGTCTACCCACCGTTTCCACGCCGCAACGAAGCCTTTTTCCAAATTCCTGACCCATCGCCGCGTGTCAAACAGAGGCATGCTCTCACGAGCAAGGAAGAGACACCGGCGGAGATGCAGGAGCTCCGAGCCCTCCGAATCGAATCCTGCGTCTCCTCCGTTCGGTCCAGAAGAAGGCCTTTCAACGTTGGAGCGCCAGCACGTAGAAGCAAGCGTCACTGCGCGTTCTTCATATTCTTCCCGGCTGTGAACCACCATCTGCTTCCCTAGTCCGGTAGCGCATGCGAGACTGGCTGACACACGAGAAGCCATTTTATGCCTATGACTTGGCCATAGACAAGCTATGATCGGAGTGCCTGACCAGAGCACGCTGTGCATGGTGTTAGACACGGTATTACTCAGTTCACGCAAGACACGTACTCAGCGGCGATAGTGTGGGCGCTGCACTATTTTCAAGCACAACGGGGCAGACCGTTAAAATGATTTGATTGGAAAAAAAACAGGTGAGGCCTACCTCAGCAGTATCTAGAACCAGGTCAGGTACACAGCACCGAGCGATGTGGGTCTCTTTAGGGGCGACGTCCGTAAACCTGATCCGAGAAGCAACTTCAGGCCCCGCCCATGCCGTCGCAGTCTGCAAGAGATTGGGCTCTCCCGCCGCCGGAAAACGAAGCAACCAAAGTATACTGCGTCGGACTCGAAAGAGGATGCGTAACCACGTCCAGAATATTACCTGATGTGATTTAGAGTTAATTTGCTCAGCAAATTTATGCCCAACTCACAGGATCGATCTTGTAGAGCTAAATGCCAATCGTCAATTTCAATAGACGCCAGGATCAATCACTATACGGTACCTGGTTGAAGTTGGCGAATATGATGACATCCCTACGCGTCATTAGCAATCCGCGTGCGGAGCGGACGTTGAGGTAACAACTCACTTCGGCAGGTCAGGGAATATTGTCGCTCTGAGCTGTTCTCGACGCCGCAGCTCATTCGACCAGCGGGTCGACGCTGTTTCTAGTTGAGAACTGTATGGACTGTAAGACTGCTTATGGTCCGTGGCGAAATAGGTGTGCTGCGCCCCGTGTTAGCACCATGAAACTAACAATGGTGTTCTAACCTACGGGCATATAGATTGGGCATTCAGTGCTAGAATCCCAAGACCATCAGTTCGGGTATATGTTCATTCACCTTGATTACGCACTAGATCCAGCCGTTGTCAGAGGACGATGGGTCGCTCCCTTCGTTGACCGGAACCCCGACGTCCGAGGACATCTCATCGGATGACCTAGCGTTCGGGGATCGTCTACGAGCAGCACAAACTTGAACGAATAGATCGGGGGGGCAGACAATCGGATCGCACACGAGGTAATCGCACCAACCTATACCAGTGTCAAAACTTTGACGCTGAACGACGGAAACGCAGACGGACCCGCTGCCAACGTGCCCGCGAACCCCATCAGAGATACCTGAACAGGAGATGGTCTTGCAGCAAAGATCTCGTTTCTTGAGCCCTTGGTATAACCACCCAGGTTCACGACTGCGAGGGAGTCACGTAAAACCTTTCCAGAATGTCAAGTCACCTACGAATGTGAATCTTATCTTGCGTAATTCTCTCTATTATGCTATTGATTGGCCAAGACGAGACATCATTAAAATGAAACTCGGGTCGACGTTCGTAGTGCTCTCGATATGAAGATCCATCTGTGGGGCTTGTAGCGTAGAGAAAGACACTAAACCGTTTCCTGTTGTGCATCGCAAAAACAGATTTCATGAGATGTGTCAATGGGTGGTCACTATCGAAGATGAAGTATCATTTCGGAAAAACTCAAGCGGAAAGCACCCACGTAAAATCACTCGACACATAGCCAATGTTTATTCTGCCATGATAAGGCGGGGGAGGTGGGGGGTACACAGATAAGTTCTTGCCAAGGGTGGTAAATGCTGTAAGGGACGTATAGAGTGCATTTCTATGCGCAATTAGTCGAATAGCTCGAGCCGTCAGCGGAAGAGTAAACTGCGAAAGTCTCGTGGAAGAGTTTCCCCGGATTGTATCGATAGACTTACAGTATGGAAGGGTAAAATCAATGGTAATCTGAGGCCTTTGATGGTCGAAATAAGGCCAGAATTTGGGATCGTCATATTTTCATAAACAGGTGTCATGTTTGCATGCTCAGTGCGGTAAACCTGGCCGTAGGTCTTGATGTATAGCAAATGTTGTGTTCGAGTTTGGTACCACTCCATCAGGCGAATCAGAAAACCAGCTTCTCCACGAGACCACGATAGTCGAGTGCGGTCACCTTGAAGGAAATGCCCAAAGCGGGTTTTCCATGCGTTCTCTTCGAGGGGGGAAAGTTGTCCCACGTGAGCGTGCTGGACCAGAACCATCCAATCGTTAAGTGAGTGTATGCTGAACAAGTTTGCGGTTTGATTGTGTGTGTCGGAGAGTTGTTTCTCGCAAACCTCTATTGCTTTTTGCATGCAAGTAGCTAACAAGACTTTAGTTGCTCTTCAATTGATCTGCGTAATTCGACTTACTTCGCCCATTCCAATGACAAACCGCATTCATCGCTTGGCTCAGCCCACAGAATGCATCTGCGAAATCAGGATTCACTGAGACTGCTCGTTGGTAGTATGGGATTGCCTCAGCATATTGGCCCTGAGGAAAATTAGAGTCTTGGAACAGTATCGAGAACGAAGCGCGGGACTAACCAAGTCTCTCAAGGTATTGGCCATGTTCACTAGGGCAATATCAAGTTCAGGGTGACACGCCAGCGCATGGTTGAAGACCCTTCAGTGATGAATATCGAATTGTATCAGCGGGGATGCAAAAAACCATCGAGGATTGGAGAGCGCACCCAATCGCTCGGGTCATGTGTCCGGCATCCTTCAAGAGAGACCCGAGATTTGAAAGCAAATGAGGGTGCGATGGATCGAGTCGCAAGCCTTCTTCGTAATACAGTCGTGCAACTTCACGAACGTTCGTTTGTTCACCGTTTATACTCGTAACCGCTGCCCCCGATCCAAGGCCGCACAGAATAACGCCGATGTCATTCAAGGTAGGGGCATTGGGAAAGAGCGACGCTGCGAGATAATGCATGATGAGAGCCAACGCATCGACCGTGCAAAATGGTTTATCGGAGATGTTGAAGAATTCGGCCATTTGAGACCCCTGGAATCCGCGGGCGAGACACAAAAATACCGATGCCATTGCCATCTTACTCTCCCGACAGTATTGCTCGCCAGAGAGGTTGGCGGGCAACTGTGCGGCTTGGATTGCAGGCAAATAGCCCATCTGGGAGGAGAATATGAAAGATGACAGTTGATGTATTTGGTCGGGGAACAAGATGACATTGGGCAGGGTACCCGTTGTTGGGTCGACCAGCAGTCGTATCAGGTCATCGCCAGCGTCGTGGACTGCTTGAAGAATGTCGAAGTTTGGATCACCAATATGAGTAAGAATATTTACGGGGTCGGAGAACCGTAAAGCGTGTGTTGCGGAAGACGAGACGGATAAGGAGTGGACAAGGGACAGAGTCATTGCAGTCGCCCAAGCTGCGACTACGACATCGCGAAAGGCCAGCTTAGTAGCCTTGGGGGAATAGTACGACTCCGGTTTCTGAATGGCAATCTCGATCGCGTGCATGTAACATTGCGTTGTAGCTGGAATGGTGTTGTCAATTCTGTGCATGAGGTTTCCAATGTTTACTAAAACGTTGAAGAGGCGGCGGGTGTTGTGTGCGTCGACGACGGCTGTCAGCCAAACATCATCGGACAAAAGCTGGCTGCAGGTGTGCCGGCATATGTCAAGAGTTTTCTCTGGGATAGATGGGGAAACCAGCAGGGAACTGAGAACGGTGTCCTGCGAGCAAAGTCAAACACGCGACCTCCCGTAATGGGTCAGAACGAACCAAAAAGTCCCAATCAGGGGAAGGATGGGTTAACGATTCTAGACTGTTGGTCAGCTCAGACAACTCAGACATGGATGAGAGTGAGCGTATGGGACGAAGACATCGAAAGAGAGTGGATGTTGGCGAGAAAGAAGGGTTACAGCGAACATGAAAAGGGACTGCCATTCCGTAAACAAGACACTCATTCCTGTGTAAGATTGATTGTGAGCATACAACTATGGAAGACAGTGAGAGACTGTGGAGACAGAGGCGTTCGGCATTTCGGCAGCCATGCGCTGAGGGTCTCCCTTCAAAAAAGGGGACACCCCAGATTACTTGGACCATATGCACAGCCGATCAGCTGCGTCCGATTCGCTCCACTCTTCGAACAGTGGCCATTGGACCCCCAGATATCAAAGATCATGCCTATGAGTGAGGACATGCCAATCATAGGATTAGACTATGAGCGTTCTATAGTCTAGATAGTCCTGGGGGGAAAAACTTCCCGGGTGGGGCCCAATGTGAGGCACATATAGGTCACGTTCCAGCATGCCTGTGACAAATTTTGATCCCCTCTTCACCACATTGCCGGGAAATTTCCGCCTTGGAGCCACCCATGCCGTCGGTCGTCTTTGAAATTTGAAGCCTCAAAACCTCTCGGAAGTGCGACCCCGTGAGGGCGACATCTAGAAAACCGAGTGGCAGCTAGAACTAACCAGTCTAAATCCATATATTAGAGCTGAGAGGTGTAGCCAACTTTGAGGTTAGAAAGCATGTAACGATTTTTTTTGCACACCCGAGGCCCATGATGATAGCATGAAAGTAAAAAGTAGTGTGTTTCGTCCGCGGGCGGAGTCAACCTACATTCATCGAATCCTCCGACCGAGATGGATCATCGTCAGGATTAGACTCTGCCGCTCTCCTTGGATGCCCGCGAAGCTTGTTTTTCAGCGATACCATCATCTCCCTGAACGCCTCCTCCCCCCCAGGATACATCTTCTGCCAAGAACCACAGGCAGAATTCGACTCCAATGCAAGATTAAGTAACTCAATGAGGTGTCCATTGATAGGATCCACGCTCAGCGCCTGACACCAGTCAGTGGTGGTTCACAACATCCGGAATAAGACTTCACCTCATGATACTTAACGATGGCCTGGTCCGTATCCTCAAGATGGTGGTAGACCATGCCGAGGAAACCGAGTCCCTGAGGGTGCTGTGGTTCTATCTCAAGTACCCGGCTATAATTAGTTTTGGCCTTCTCGTAATCTCTATACAAACCGTGAGGGAGAGGCTGTTTGGGCGTGAGGTCCAGAACCTACTTCAGTTTTCGGTAACATGTCCCAAGGTTTAGGTATGTAGTAGTCCACGACTTTTGCGACGATTGCGTGACCTGAGCGAGGTCGAGGGACCGCTGGAATAGATCTGCTGCACGCTGGAAACTGTCCAAGTTCTTCCAAACCATGCTCCACCATCAAGTGTATCACTTACTCTCCGTGGGTAAAAGCCATGACACCCAGCTCGTTCATCAAAAGGGGATCGCTGTCACACGCAGCGTTCGCGGCGTGCAGCGCCTCGTCGGCAAGGGAATGGTTTGACAGCACTATCTGCTCCATGCCAACGAAGAGAAGGGGTAAATGAGACCTACTTGAAATCAGCGACAGGTTCCACACCAGCTAGGATATACACGAACCCCAAGAACATACGTGCGCACGTAGAATACGCCGTTACTGCATGGTCATGCTCGCCTTCCAAGGCAAAAGTGTGAGCGAAAGCAATCCACGCTGGTCCAAAGCGGGGGTCCATTAACGAGGTTTTACTACAATTAATCAGTGACAGAGTCCTCTCACTGCACACGAACGCCAACCTAAAATACTGTCGCGCTTGGGACCATTTGTTCGAACTAAGATAGTATACGCCAACAGCATACCAGCTTATGGGGTTTTCCGGTTCCTTGTCAACAAGTTCGTGGGCCAAGACGAAAAGCTTGGAGTGCAGATATGACAGGTGATACATGCACCCAATATGCAATGGCATTGTAGCGTCATGAAATGCGACGAGATCAAGGATTCTGTATCCAAGGTATCATACCCTAACTGATGATTCTCCACAAGGGGAACTTACCTGCTAGTAATCACAAAACAATCTGCCCAGCGAAGTTGAGTGAACAATGCATCCGCAAAGCTGTACAAGACATCCGGGTTATCTGAAAGTTTAAAATCCTCCACGAGGCGTCGTCTGGTAAGAGCATGCTCTTCAGCATGTCCATTTTTGCGCAGTCGAGACGTATATATCAACTGGATAAAATCTGCATCCTCTTTAGTCTGCTCCCTATACGCAAGACCTTGGACGAACTCCCACTCTGGGTAAACGTCAGAATGCACAGAACGATGCCGTTGCGCACACCAACCTTCTTCTGGAGTCATCATCTCTCCACTGATAAGTTGGTTGAACGCATCATAACATTTGACATCCAAGGTCAAAGCCTCCATAAAACACAACTTGGCCTGATCTCCGCGGTTGAGTTTGAGCATTAAAATGCCTCTCAGGTGACACATCGATGCTTCGACCTAAGTACCTGAGTACGTGCACGCTGTCAAACTACTCACACATACCTTTATGCCACCGTCCACATTAGGAACCGACGCGCCACTTCTCCCTGTCTGGCATTAGCACCATACACGGCCAGAACGATAGACATGAACACCTGAGTGGCGAAAAGGGTTTGCCTCGCCAAGTATCTCAAGGGCATCTGACCAATTGCCCTGTCTTACTTGGCATTGTGCTGCGAGATAACGACAAGCGACGCTCATGTCAACAAGCCTAGAGACGTTTTCCTGGTGTGCTTCCGGTAGCTTGATCAATCCGGCTGGCCCCATGGGGAGACGAAAGGATGGTTCGAGTTGTGGCTGGGTTTCCTTGCCTTTACCCTTGGTATCCGGGGAGAAGGGACGGGCCGCGGAGGAACCTGCCATCGAGTGATCGAATCCATTGGGACATGGAGGCTCCGGGGTCTGGTTTTTGATGGGAAACGGACGCGTTAGTAATCTTTCCGCGCGAGAGTATTGGTGAGTCATGAAGTATGTCTGAGCCAGCCAAAAAGCATCATTCGGATCATCTTTAGAATATATTGTGAGTGCGTCAGGGACACAAAAGTCCATTCTAGCTCACGACGTACTTGTCCAAGAAAGAATCTTGTCTCCCCAGAACGCGGCGGTCTCGTACAGATGCTGCATGAGAGCGTCATGACGCCATAGACGCATACGATCCACCACCCCCCATTCGTCATCATCATCGAGATCCTGTTCCGCCTCCAAATTTTGGAAGACGTCTACTGTATCGTTTGCGAGAGGATGGCGACTGCCGCTGTCCTTGAATCTGCGATGCCGTCTAGGGGAGGCACGTGGAGAGCTAGGGAGCATCGACCGGTTTGGATCGAGGGCAAGGGGACGCGGAATGGAAGAGGTGCTCATATCACCCGCTGCAAATGAGGATATCATAGGTTGCGGGCCAAAAGAAAAGGAAGAGCTAATTGAGCTGCGGTTTCTCGAGGTCGCTGCTGATGGCAAGCGCGGTACTGCTTGGATGGCAAAACTGCCAAGCGGGGGCGGAGTGGAAGCCATCGAGTCAATGTGCAAGCCGATGACGCTCGGTGCACCACTGCTAGAGTGAGTCTCGCCGACGCGTCGCCCAGCACGTGACTTGGAAACTGGGTCATTAGATAAAACAGACCCGTACATAACATGCAGTAGTACGATAGTTCAGGGGGATTATATGCGAAGCAGAAGGTTGAGAAGTAACATGGTAGAATCGTGAACGCTCTTTCTCATCTTAAACGTTCCGTGTCAACGTCAATAGGAGGTTCTCGATGCGCCGTTGCCGATCCTTCCAAGTATGATTAGCTATGATTAACTTAGACTGTAAACGTTGCAGTATCCACATACCTGCATCTCCTTCATCTCGTCCTGAAGGTGCCGGATAGGTAGATCCCGGCATTGATCCAGCAAGGTTTGAATTCGTTCTAGGTTACCCCCACTTTCGTGGTCTACAGCAGTGGCAGGCCTTGAATGGGAAAACAACCTTGAAAGTGGAGTGGTGGTGTCCAAAGATAAAACTTTTGCATTGCCAGAGACTTCTTGTAAAGGTGCTAAAGTGCTGATTTTCCGTTTTCGGGCTGAGCGTGGAGTCTGCTGGCTGTCTAACAGAACGGGATGTCCCCGAGACGGCGATCGCGAAACAGGACTTGCTGGGAGAATTGAGACGGCTCCCAGCGACGTAACTTCCTCGTCTTCAGAATCATGGAACAAGTTGAAATCCCGAGATTCCTCAACCTCGAAGATAACATCATACAAATCAGTCGATTTTGATCGCACCAGATATTCCACAAGGGGCATGCTCTTCAGATGGCGAGGGAGGTTTCGATAGAAGGCATGTTTAGAGTCTCTCCTGCATTCTTTCATCTTCAAGCCTAAGGCTAGTCGTCGCTCGTAAAGCGCGATAATAATGAGGATCGGAAACGACTGACGAAAACAGTGTTAGCGGAGAATTTCAGACGTAGATAATACGCACAGTGAGCTTGATCAGAAAGACGTTTGCAGAGTGCAGTGCACGTGGAGATAGAATGTGGCTTGCTGGTTTCAATATTAAATACGCGAGGATATTGAATGGAGGCTGATAGCTAAATAGAGCATCCGACTTCACCCTGAGAACCAAGTTAGCATATTTCCGCGAAGGAGTCGAGGTCTTCGCGCACCCTTCAATGGTGGTTATGGCATGCTGGAACAAATACTTCTCGAGGGTAAGCCATAATTACCGGACAATGCAATGCATTCCTCGCACCTCTTGATTGGAATTCTTTCATAAAAGCGACTGAACAGAATGATATGGAAGAGTAAAGGGCAACCTACTTCATCGATTCGTGCTGCTGTATTGGAGAGAATTGAGATAAGGACTGAGGGGAGAGGGGTCAGTTGTGACGATACTGGCACTGAGAACCACGTACTTGTCAGCAGGAGAGTATTTGCCAACACCGCAAAACTGGTCATGAGGATGGGACCGAGCACGGGATGAAAGCTCGAGGCCTCCAAGAAGCTCAGACCGGTATTCCCGAACCAGATCTGTACCATCAACCAAGCTATGCTTTTGACAGTCCATCGTTCCGATCCTTGCTTGCTTCAGTGGGTGGATATCGATATCACTTCGAGTGAGGTGACTTACCAAGCGTATACAAGGTCAAGAGCAGACCAGAGAAGCATGTCGCAGCAATACAGATGAAGAACAAGAACTCAGAAAGCATCGCTCGCAAAGCCCTGCAATGAGTCAGTATGATTTCCGCTCTGTGTTGCTTACACCCACAGGACAATGACATTATTGGCAATGGCATAAAAAGCCAGGCTAAGAGCCACATGATGTTGGTATGGATTCTGACTGATTCAATGACAGGAACGCACCGCGGGACAAGAATGCATGCACCGCAAGCCAACAGATCGAACGCTAGCTTTGAGGTATCAGCTGCCCAAAATGGTGAGATGACAAGTGCGTGACATGACGAAACGTGAGACCTTCGTCATATACGAGCCCTTTCATGCGAAGCCCAACATACGCCAAAAAAACGAGGACAAACGAGGTATCAAACGCATTCCATACCTGTTATCCAAACTAGTCATGAATTCGTATTCGTAATGAATATGGGAGGCTCACATTAGATATGTAAACTGCGAGATACCGTAGAAGTGAGGGATACGCCAGATTCAATCTGAGGTTAATACTCACTGCGCCAGCCGTATTCTCGCGAAGCCGTGTATTCTTGCAACGTAAATGCGGTGGCAAATACAAGGAAGACCGATTCCCAGGTAGATACACTTTCAATATGTTGCGCTGCTGGACATTAGCTCAGGCCTCTATCTGGAAAGGTCGACATACTGCGCAAGCAAAGCACGAAAGTCAGTGTAAGCACCGCAATGTTTAAAAAGTGCAAGATGTTCGAATAACAAGGGACTCTCAATCTAGATAGAGGGTAAACAGGAAAAAAAAAAGGATTTGGGACCGGAACCCGACCTATAATGGTCAAGGAATGGGGCTTTCCGAATGTCATACATCTCGATAGCGCGTTGTTTGTAGTTGTCCGCCACAAGAGACCTATTTGCGACGATGGTAAAGACAATACGACCGGTGTGCATATCATCGACAACGCTCTGTACGATAGTGGATGCGAGGAAAGCTTTGGCCTTGGTTGCTATTGCCATCTACATCGGCACATCTTACGCTGAATAACAGTGAGAAGAAATGATCAAATACCGACCTCGATAGCGCTCCGCTCACTCTCCAGGGTTTCTTCTGTGCCCAGCACCTCCTTGACTTCTTCCACCACGTCAAGCGGTGCCCCGGCCAACGGATTCCAAAGTGTGGTCAGAACTGCGACCAACTGGAGTTTGCTGGACGCAAAGTGGCTGAGGAGTTTCAGCGCCAGGATCTCACAAAGTGTGGCTCGAGAAGCTAGGACACTTGAATGGGCCAACTCTGTTGCAATCCGAGACAGAAAGTAGGACCGAACAACCATGCAGGCATACACAACGGCCATGTTCTGGAGTCGTGCATACTTCAGTACCAATGGTCGTACTACAGCGAAATTGACATCGGCAGCGGTGAGTTGCCTGTAGGAAGGTAATTGTCAGGAATGTGTAGTGAATAGCTGGTGCGAGACTCACTCCCAACCCAGCGGGGTGTCTGCAGTGAAGAAGTCAGCCCTGGCCAATTGTATCTCCGACGAGTGCACAAACCTATGGAGTTCTGCAGATCAAGTTAGAACAAGAAGAGAATGGAGTCTGGACATGACTGACGGTAACGTCGTTTTTTAGATACGGTATTAATGGAAACACCTTGACGGTGGCCAAAAAGTCCTGCGTTGGTGCGACTGGTTGGTCGTGCCAGCTCGGTCGCTCTTGGTCAAAGTCCATGGGAGAACAAGGAAAGTTGAGAATGGGTGGATTCTTGCGGCCGTACGTACTAACTCCCCATCACAATGTTGCTGTTACCAAATTTAGACACAATGCTTACACAGGGGCGTTACTTCGGTCCGTGCCAAATTGATGTGCTCTTGTTCTCGAGAAGCCAATACATAAACTTTGGTTCGTGTCTTGTCCCTCCTTCATCTTTCCTTTCTCTTGCACGAACCATGGGATGCTGTTTTTCTGAGCCAGTCGATTTTGATTCTCAAGTCAATCTCTTTCATTTCGAGCTTCACCGAGCAGTTGGTAAGGGCGCTTTTGGAAAAGTAAGCAGTCGTCACGACC
>JBBPUO010000284.1:16354-29478 GCA_038094755.1 Caloboletus firmus | reverse complement strand
CAAATCCCTCCTAACTCCCTATATACAAGGGACCTTCCCATCACAACAAAAATCCAAACTGCCACCACCTGTCATTGTCAAACAACAAGAGGAATATGAAGTAGAAGAGGTTGTAGACTCTCGAAAATGAAGAGGAAAAACAGAGTATTTAGTCAAATGGAAAAATTATCCAAAGGAAGAACAAACTTGGGAACCAAAAACCCATCTTTCACATGCACCCAAGAAAATCAAAAAATTCCATAAAGATCATCCTTTGGCTATATGAACTCTAGATTCCTGCAACTGTAATCTCTGTACCACGACTATCCCTCTATTTCGTGACAAAGAGTTCAAGAACTTTGCATTATCCTTAACCTGCCTGCTGTCATTCTTATTTGACATTCCTTAACCAAACCAGGAACCAGTGGTGGTTGGTAAACTGATTGATCGGGAGCTCAATTCGTGAGAAGGGGATAATGAAACAAACATTTATGATATTTTCTTTATTTTACTTACTGTTTCCTTTATCTTATCTTATCTCTTGATCTTATCTAATCTTCTCTCATTATCTTATCTTATTGGAACATTCCAGAAACTTCCATGTATTAGTAACCATGGTCCATGCGCTCTCAGCTACTATATATAAACCTCGTCTTGTCTGTAGTAGTTTCTCATGTTTGGTATTACTTTCTTCTTGCAATCCATAGCACTTTGCTTTGGTTGTGGGATTATAAGTCGTATCATTTCAGATGTGGACAATGAAGAATGTGGACATGCAAGAAAAGGAAAAAGAAAAGAGAAATCATAACAGTAGAGTCCTCTTAGTCTTTGAGCCTATGCTTGTTCCTACCTGGACCAAGCATAACAGTTAGCTCCCAAAAACCATCACCACTCTTTGCTTAACAAGCAATGACTTGGTTAATCAAGAATTCAATGTCACTATCACTCCATGATGACAATGGAGTACTTCCTTTGCCCTGGTATAATTCATGGCCAGCCTTAGATTTTCCTTTTGGTGATAATCTCTGGGACCTGCATGGGGGCATGTTGGCATTGTTAATGAGTCCATTGTCTTCATTGACAGCTCACCATATTGGATGCTCTGCAGCCTCCATGGCATTCAGAAAGGACTTCACATTGGCATCTCAGCCAAAAAAACTCTGTGAAAAAATTCTCACCAAAAACCATAGTTTTTCAGTAACTTTACTGACTCTAAGTAATTATTTGGGGCAATATTTAATGCCAGTGTTGGGAAAATATGAGTAACAAGCCTAACAAGGAATGTGTATGACAAAGGGTACCATTCTTAGTAAGGCTTACAAATTGGGAGCTACAGGTGCATTTGGTGCACGTGACACACAGGACGCAGACCGGGACCGAAATCCGATTTTCCGAACACCCTCAACGTCTCACGTGTCATACCCATATTGGCAATTTGAAACTCAGAATTAATTTTCAGGCTCGGACTAGGTTTCAAACTCAGGCTAGAATCTAGTGGCTTACCGCCATATTCGAACTGCCGAAAAAACAGCTGGATTGGGCGCACCGTGCTACGGTACAGACACGTGGGGCAGAACAGATGGAAAAACAAAGGGGAGCTGGTGGGTGGGGCGAAAGACGCAGACTACTAGGGACATGGAAAGAGTGATCCGTCGTCGTCGAAGCGGAACAAGACGCGCATCATTTAAGGCCCGAGGCTCGACGGCGGAGCCCGAAAACCTGTTTCTTGCCGACGCCGATCGGTCGCCCATGGCCGAAGCTCACGAGTGTATAATCTCTGACGAATGCCCAGGTCCGTGGCTACACCCTTTGTGTTCCTTCCACGAGCTGTTTCCAAGCACACGGAAGAATGGCAAGGCATCTCCAGACCTTCACCTTCACCATCCCTGTCCCCATCCACACCACCCGACCCCATCACCGATTCCGAGCCCAGGGACTAGGACGATGAAGACGACGTTTCCAACACTACTCTTGATAAGGTCAAGCGCAAAGAAAAGGCCTCGGACCGATCCATTCAAAGCAGTCTACCATCGCCCAGGACATCGCTTACACATCTATCTTGCCCCTCCGACTTCAACATCTGGCTTAAACCCGACATGTGCTGGAAGCTCGATGCTTGTTTGAGGGACGAGACCTCCCCCCGACGAGGCTGGATGTATGTCTCCCTCTCTTCCTCGTGTTCGTCCAGGAAATGTCACTGATCGACGATAATCTCTGCAAATACCCATAGTCGTTCCGATCAACCACCTCCTCCGCCGTGCCCCGTTTCGCGGTTCAGTCTCACTGATGAGCGGTCAGCCTGACCCATCTGAAATGGAGGTAGTGAAAGCCCTCCGCACGCACGCGAGCCACACCCTCGAGGTTCGGATGCGCTTCCCTTTTTCGTCTCCCTTCGTCTATCTGGTGCGGCGCCGGACAAACCTCCCGGAAGAAGGACATATGTGGGTAAGAAGTACGCCTGAGAAACTGGCCGGCGCTGATCGTCTGTCGTATGGGTAGACGCATACCCAGTGGATGAGATGACGGTGTACATGGTTCGTTTTGCTTTTGCTCTCCTCTCTTTACAGTGCCACGTCCAGATATCTGACCTGACTCCCTTTTTTCTTTTTTTTTTCTTTCATCGGGTGCCGCCAGGAATGCATCCTAATGCAATACCACAGTTTTCAACCAAGTCGCACGTTGGAATCGTTCTTCGTGCGTAGCCGTCATAGAAGAAGCATGGGCTGCGAACATTTAGTCTCACAGGCATTTTGTCGAGAGACCGTGCGATCTGCATTGGGCTATGAGTGTACATATGATTTGTGTGACCACCTTCCCCGAGCGAGGGATGCGGACCCCAGAGTTACTTGTGATATTCCCACCGCTCTTCCGTTGCCAGTCCTCACTTCTTCTGGGACCCGCTAACACTCTCGGTAATCATCACGGGATAAATCTACACCTTTCGAAAGGAATCGGTTCCGAAGTGTATGACAAGTTTACTGGTAAGTCTGATTCCTGAACCACTCGACCTCCCGTGACATTGCTGTCTTGTAAAACAGGAAATCACGGGAGATGTCCTCCTCGGACTCGACCTCAACCTTCTCAAGGCAGAGATTCGTGGCTTTTGGGAAGCGCATGCGTATTGCACGCGCCATCGCCGAGCTCTGGCGCCCTGCAATCATTCTGACCGATCACATGTTTTGTCAATGGGTTTGCCGAGGTGGTATCACAACATCCCCTGTTGCACTCGTTGACTGGTGTCCTTGACGCATCGTCTCAGTGCGGTGTATGAATGGTTTCATCAGCCTGGCAGCTTTCAGCTAAACGGTAGACGGAATTTCATGCCTCTCACAGATGGGGACAACGGTACATCTTCTTGTATCTGACGTTCTCCTACCGTTTCTCTGACACACTTCGATGAATTTCCAAGGGAACGTGTATGCCCCCGACCGTCAGGCTATCCGAGAACATTTTAGATTGTGCGCTTCTCCGGTATCACCAACCGACAGTCGACTCTCCTTTGCTTCGTCAACACATATGATCCGGATGCCATGTCATTTGATAAGTACTGCATGCGAGGTGTACTCCGCGGGGTGCTTTTACTGGGCATGGTGGATGCGCTCGTGGCCGTGACCCGGGGAGGTTTTGGTGGTTGACGCCCCCCAATGAATGTGGGGCCGAGGATCAAGCAGGCGATACCGACATCTGGGGTTTTGTTGCTGAAGAGATCATGATCTATTTCTCACACAAGTTGAAGGCTGAGAATCTCGCGGGGGCATTCCATCTCATTGGTCTCACGTCCCACGGTGATAGATGCGATGCAACCGAGTGCGACGAACGAGGAAGGGAAGGCGAAGAGTTTTCGAAGCGAGCGAGGGAGTAGTTCTTTGCAAGGTTACAGGCCGCCTTTCGACAGGTAGATTTTACGTTTGCCTGAATACATCTCACATAAAGTGCATTGCAGTACTTGGGTATAGTCGAACCTGTGCATTCATGCCTTTCTGGTCCTGACCCGCTCCCACAATATCATCGTTTTCCCGAACCACCAAGTTCAGTTGTATTCAGTCGGCTCTAATGAGTTCAAAAGGTACTTGTGCCATTCTTTCCGCGCGGAGAACAATGAAATGATGTGTCTGTTAGTTGAGGAGCTGCATTCACGGGCGGAATCCCTTTGCGCCAAGTTTAAGCAAGGAGGCGGGACCAATGACATTAACGAGGCGATTGTGCTCGATCGCAAAGCACTGGAACTTTGCCCACCCGGTCACCCTAAACGATCTACCTCCTTGGCTTTGCTCTCAACTCATCTCTGTCGTCGTTATGAGCAGCTCGGGGCAATGATGGACATCGAGGAAGGAATTGTCTTCGCCCGAGATGCACTGAGACTTCGCCCACTGGGACACCCAGATCGGGCAATGTCCTTGAACGACCTCGCACTCCATCTCTGGACTCGGTACAACCAACTCGGTATAATGGAAGACCTCAACGAGGCCATTGTCGTCGACCGTGACGCACTGGCACTTCGTCCACTGGGACATCCAGATCGGTCAATGTCCTTGAACAGCCTCGCCGCTCATCTCTGGACTCGGTACAACCAACTCGGTAAAATGGAAGACCTCAACGACGCCATTGTCCTCAGCCGTGATGCACTGGCACTTCGCCCACTGGGACACCCAGACCGGTCAATGTCCTTGAATAACCTCGCAGTTAATCTGTGGACTCGGTACAAACAGCTCGGGGCAATGGAGGACATCAATGAGGCCATTGTCCTCGACCGTGATGCACTAGCACTTCGCCCACTGGGACATCCAGATCGGTCAATGTCCTTGAATAACCTCGCAATTCATCTCTGGACTCGGTACAACCAACTCGGTAAAATGGAAGACCTCAACGAGGCTATTGTCCTTGACCATGATGCACTAGCACTTCGCCCACTGGGGCACCCAGGTCGGTCAATGACCTTGAACAACCTCGCAGTTCATCTGTGGACTCGGTACAACCAGCAAGGTGCAACGGAGGACCTCGACGAGGTCATTGTCCTCGACCGAGATGCACTGGCACTTCGCCCACTGGGACACCCAAACCGATCAATGTCCTTGAATAACCTCGCAGTTCATCTCTGGACTCGGCACAACCAACTCGGTACAATGGAAGACCTCAATGAGGCCATTGTTTTCGACCATGATGCACTAGCGCTTCGCCCACTGGGGCACCCAGGTCGGTCAATGTCCTTGAATGACCTTGCAATTCATCTTTGCACTCGGTACAAGCAACTCGGTGCGATGGAGGACCTCAACGAGGCCATTATCCTCGCCCGAGATGCGCTGGCACTTCGCCCACTGGGGCATCCGGATCGGTCGTTGTCTTTGGAAAACCTTGCACACTGCCTCCATACTCGGTTCACACAATCAAGTCAGTTGGCGGACAAAGAAGAGCCGTTCGGTCTGTACGCTCAGCTCGCAGATCTGCCCCAGATGACATCTTCCGCTGATCTGGATGCCACAAGAGCATGGATCCATGCAGCTGAACATTTCCAGCATCCCACCATACTTCTAGCATACGAAACATCTCTTCGATTCCTCATTCATCATCTTGCTACTCTGCCATCCTTACCTCGACACCTCGCCATATTCAAGAGCCGCACGTCATCGCTTGCAGTGGATGCATTCTCAGCCTGTCTTCGCAACCACGCTCCTACAAATGCAGTCGAACTTCTAGAACAAGGACGGGGCGTTTTTTGGAGTCAGCTCACTCGCCTCCGTTCTCCACTCGTCGATGTCATTGCATCTGGCTCAGCAGGGAGGATATTGGCAGATGAGTTCACGCAGCTGACTTTGCGCATTCGCAATGCCCTCGATTCACCTGGTACAGATCAGCATGATCAAGTATGCAATCTGAACGTTGAACTGGAAAAAGTTGTGACCAATATTCGCACGTTGCCTGGTCTCTCACGTTTCCTGCTCCCCTCCCTCTTTTCCGGTCTCCAACAGGCGGCCCGTGAAGGTCCTGTCGTTATTGTGAATGCAAGCAAGTATGGCTGTGATGCTCTCATTGTCTTGGTTGACCAAGATCCTGTTCACATTCCATTGTCGATTACAAAGGAAGGTGTTCGCGAAATGTCATCGAAGCTCGGTACCATGACTATGGACGCAAAGTCAAGGAACATAACAAGAGGTCTTGTGATCATCCTGCAGAAATTATGGGACGAAGTTGTTTCTCCCATTGTCGACTTCCTTCAGACGATACATCCATCTCGACAACGCATCTGGTGGTGCCCCACTGCCGAGTTCTATCTTCTTCCCCTGCACGCCGCTGGTCTATATAGGCCAGGGCAACAAAATATTGCTGATCTCTACATCTCATCTTACACCCCCACACTTACTGCCCTCATTCGTTCCAGACAACACAATCTCTCGCATTCTGCAACAGAATCAAAACACTTCCTTGCTATAGGTGAAGCGAAAGCCAAGGGCGAGAGTGAACTCTTCTCCGTGAGCGCCGAACTGGCCAACGTTGGTCAGCGTGTCGGTCTCGCTACATTCACACGTATCGAGGGTCCGGAATCCTGCATTGACCGGGTCACGGAAGAACTTGGCAAAAATAGCTGGGTGCACTTCGCGTGTCATGGCCTCCCCAACCGCAAACAGCCGTTCGACTCTGCATTCGCTCTCCACGACGGACACTTCACTATTCAGCGAATCATCCAATGCAATTTAGAGACTCCCGAGTTTGCTTACCTCTCCGCCTGTCACACGACCGTTGGAGACGAAGAGAGTCCGGACGAGGTGATTCATCTGGCGTCGGCGATGCAGTTCGCTGGGTTCCGTTCTGTGATCGGGACGATGTGGGCAGTGGATGACGGTGAGACGAACAAGATCACGTCGATGTTTTACGACAACATGAAGGACGAATGTGGTTGTTTGGACTCTACCCGTGCAGCATTCGCGTTGAACAAGACGATGAAAAAACTGGCGGATGTACAATTTGATCAACGTATTTTATATATACATCTCGGTGCATAGTTCTTTACCTTTATTCCCTCTTTTACTTTACTGCTCGCTGCCCTTGCTATTTGTA
The DNA here is from genome assembly GCA_038094755.1 of Caloboletus firmus. NCBI lineage: Eukaryota > Fungi > Basidiomycota > Agaricomycetes > Boletales > Boletaceae > Caloboletus > Caloboletus firmus. Next base: position 22,446 of record JBBPUO010000284.1, on the reverse strand, counting down.
GTCGCTATTAAATGCTGTCTTGTGAGAGGATCCTACTTTCTTCGGAACTATGACGGACCAGGGGACGGGCTCGCATGGTTCGCGAGACAAACAAGACGACCGACCGCGAATTACGAAGAAAAAAAAATACGAGAAAGAGCCTTACCTTCTTCGACGTGATTTCGACCACCACATGGATCACGGATCTCCGAGTCTTTGGCCCATCTGGCTTTGTTGAGTCTCGCTTCGGCGCAGACGGGACCTGCGAGGCAAATCATGTTGTTTGAGTTCTTTGGTCGTACCTTGTAGTATCATCGGAGGCGGTCATGGTCACGCCGACTCACGAGAGATCATTTGCGTCGCGAAGCCTGCCAGTGTCCGAGATACTAAACCGTCCACAGGAACCGCGGCTGAACCAGCGAAGTCCCTGGGTCACCAGAACGCACTCCCTTGTGGTATGAAGGGTAAGAGCTAAATTGACAAAAACGCTCCTTGCCGGCCCCACTTGTCTTCAACCACCATCCTGGGTCTGTGTTTCGCGGAAGAGCCATCGCAACGTTGACTCCCAGGTCAGTCCAAAATGTTTTTCTGGTCAGCAGCATACAGGACGACATCAAGCACACCCGATAGCTGCGCTATTGTACTCGTGCCGTGTTTCCACCCAACAAACCTCCGGGGCAGTTTTGTCCTTCGGCAAGTGTTTTGGTGCTGGTAACCGCGCTGCGATATCATTCCAAGCAGCTGGATGACGGTTGTAATTTGCAATCGGAGTGCTACTCTTTTGTTCGATTTCTTATTCGCGTGCTCACCACACTGTACAGTAACCTTGTTCGAAGCGTCTACGCCGTCTGAGTAGATTGGCGATGATACTATTCGCAACATTCGACGGACATGTCCAAGGTCGTCGAGTATACCAAGCCTAAGTAATTGGTACCAACCAGCGACCATGCAGACCCATCACTGTCGCCTGTCGGGAACAAGGAACATGTAATGATTGGGATGTGTTCTCGGTGATGATCACGACGTCGAGACTCTAATGGGAGATATGTGCGATGGACTGAAAAGTGCGAGGCTTTACTAGGGTTGCCATAGAGTTGGGTAGTAGTATGTATCACAATGCACGCGGTGGAGTTGGGCATGTCTCTCAAGACCAATTGACTGAATGACAGATGGCGACACCTTTTGCGTTCCTTCCACGAGCTATTTCCAAGCACACGAAGGAATGGCAAGGCATATCCAGACCTTCACCTTCACCTTCATCATCCCCGTCCCCATCCATACCACCTGGCGACCCCATCACCGACTCCGAGCCCGAGGACGATGAAGACGACGCTTCCAACATTACGCTCGACAAGGTTAAGGGCAAAGAAAAAGCCATCGAACCGACCCATTCAAAGCAGTCTACGATCGCCCAGGACATCGCGTCCCTCATTTGTCTTGCCCTCTCCGACTTCAACATCTGGCTCGACTCCGACCTGCGCTGGAAGCTCGATGCTTGTTTGAGGGATGAAACCTCCCCCGACGACGCTGGATGTATGTTTCCCTCTCTTCCTCGTGTTCGTCCAGGAAATATCACTGATCGACGGTAATCTCTGCAAACACCCATAGTCGTACCTATCAACTACCTCCTCCGCCGCACCCCGTTTCGCGGTTCACTCCCACTGACGCACGGTCAGCCTGACCCATCCGAAACGGAGGTAGTGAAAGCCCTCCGCACGCATGCGACCCACACCCTCGACATTCGGATGCGTCTCCCTTCCCCTTCGTCCTCTGCCTCCTCCGCGCCGCCTTCGTCCGTCTGGTACGGCACCGGAAAAACCTCCCGGAAGAAAGACGTAGGTGGGTACGAAGTACGTCGGAGAGACTGGCGGACGCTGGGTGATCGTCCGTCGCGTGGGTGGACGCGTGCCCGGTGGGACGAGATGACGGTGTACATGGTTCGTTTTACTTCTGCACCTCTCTCTACCGTGCCATATCCATATATCTGATCTGACCTCCTTTCTCCTTTTATCGGGTGCTACTAGGAATGCATACCACCGCAATACCGCACCGTTGGGGGTATCGCCCGTTTTGCCGATACCCTCCTCCTGCCACCCTCGGAAGCAGAGACAGACATCGAACCTCTCCTCCGTATCCAAAGTGTCGCCCTTCCTCCCCACTACCTTGACAAACCTGGGGACATGCCCAAGTGCAAAGGGTATGCTCTCGTCAGGTTTTCAACCAAGTCCCACGTCGAAGCCGTTCTTCATGCATGGCCTTGGAAGCGGCGCTCTGCACCTACCCCCACGGACGAGAACGGGGATGGGGACATGTCGCCCGTCGTGAAAGAAGCACACAAGTATGGGTTGCGAACAATCCCCAAGGCGCGTTGGGACGCGTTAAACGAGGAATACCTCATCTACAAGCAGTTCCTCGTGGATGCGACGGCACGGACGCAAACTGAGATGCACCACCCGGGTGAAGACGCGACCGAACACGAGCGCGGTGAACCTACCACGCTTCCTCACCCCAAAATCGAAACCCAGACGCATACCACGCGCTCGTCACGCTACCCATTCAACTGCCTCGTCTTCGTGCGCAACGTCCACCCAGAGACCAACAAGACGACGCTCAAGTCCCTATTTGCCCAGGCGTTCCAAGACGAAGGTGGTCTCGATTACGTCGACTTTAACAAGGGCATGGACACGGTGCGTATTCGGCTACAACCACCAGACTTTTGGCAGGACACTGAAACATTGCCCCTCTCTCTTGCTCTATTTTAGTGCTACCTTCGTCTCGCGTCCCCGCACCACGTGACGCGGTTAATGGAACACTTTGGCGCGCACCGGAAAGTCCAGGCGGGTGGACTGGATGCGACGGGGCGAACGCCCCTTCAGGACGATGAGCCGATCACGATGGAGAGGATTCAAGGTGCAAAAGAGGAATTATACTGGGAGAAGGTACCCGAAAAGGTACGCCGCCAAGCCGTGGACAAGGCCGTCAAAGCCCAGTTGGCACCTGGCGCCGAGTCGTCCGCAGCGCCAGCGACGAGCAGACAGAAGAAACGGGGCCGAGAATGGTAAAGCAAATGAACACCGATTTTTCCAGCGTCGGCCCAGGGTAATCCATTCTCATTCCTAAATCTATGCGAAAGCAACATGATAGCGCTGAACGACACGAAAAAAAAAAGGTAGAGTAAGTGTGAAAAGCTATATGCGTGAAGTTGGCGTGCAGAGCATTGCTGGCGTGTCCGTCGTGATCATAATGGCATTTCGGGATCCGTACTTTATCATCTCTCGCTTTCTTGTCGTAGTCGCTCCCTGACCCGAACGAGGGCTTTACCGAGTTCGTTGGCACCTTCGCCCAAGGGACCCTCGCCCCAGTAGTCATTGTCGTCTGCGTAGACAATATCCACAAGTCCCGTACGCAAGAGCAACGTGCGTAGGCTCGGATGTTGCTTAAACTTGAGATATAGCACATCCTCCATCTACCAAAACACATAAGCCCAACAGCACCTACTTCGAAACAAAAAACCACATCACCGTTTGCAAAAACACCTGTCCCCAATCCGGTCGAACGTGTTCCTGAAAACTGGCCGAGAGCGGATACATATCATTCACATCCTTGCATGTCCGTATCCGTTCTTGCAAGGCTGGTTGATGCGTGAACTTCATCGCCTCAAGTAAATGCAAAGCCGTCGGGTACATCTTATTCTTGTACATCACGCGGTGATTAGAATGGTTCACGAATCCCGCGTAGTCGCCCGTATGATCGAACTGGATCGGTGGGCCACGCGCGGGAACGGGCATCGACATGGTTGGGACCCCGGGTGGAATCGACGTGGTCGTACTGGGGGCTGGAATGAGGAACGTCGCCATCGTCTGCGCTCGTCCGTGTCCGTGTCGACTCCCGCTGCTCGAACCCACATCGCTCTGTACGTCGTACCCCGAGGTGCTCCTTGACCGAAACAATCCCCTCAGGGGGTTCTTCCCCTTGTCCCTCCTCGAACTTGAGCCAAAGAACCCCGCGGCACGGGACGACGACGGCGGAACAGGCTCGGGAAAGCCGGCGAGCGAATCGGAGAAGGGTTGGAGATCAACTAAGGGGGGTAGCTCGTTGGGCAGATTTTCGAGGACCTGGCGGTAGGGTGAGCTATCCCACACGTCTGCGGGCGGTGACGGGAGTGGGTTGTTTGACGTCGCCATCGGTGTCGGCATTTGCATTGAGGGAACGAAGGGCGTTCGGCCGGGCGGACCGGCAGTTGGTGGACGGACGGGCTCGTCAATGCTGGGCCGTCGGGGCGATGGGCCCGGGGGTTCAGCCGGGCGGTAAAAATCTGTGAAGCGGAGACGCGCTGAATCGGGAGCCCGGAGGGGTTCGGAATTAATGATCGGAGGTGGTGGGATCACGGGTTCAGCGGGGACGGGTGAGGGCGGAATCACGGGGCCTTGAATTGGGGGTGGGTCGTGGATGGGGTGGGGTTGGGGCATCTGTGTCGGAGCGATGGATGGTGGAGCTGGCGCGAACGCGGGTGCATGTGCGGATCCTGGCGTGGGGACAGGCATTTGCATGGCAGAGGCGGGTGCTGCGGTGGGTGCGGGTACGGGCATTTGCATGGCTAGTGCTGGTTGAATGGCGGGAGCGCGTGGGATGGCGGGTTGTACCGGGGCTGCGGTGGTTTGGTATGTCGCCATCGGGACATACCCTTGGGGCATGGCAAGAACAGGCTGTTGGACCCCGATGGGCTGTACGATCGCCATCTGTACAGGTGCATAATACGCAGGAAACGCCGATTGCATTTGTTGTGGGTCTGCGGCATTCGGTCAACACGAACAACCCCCGGCCACACACATGCACGAAAGACGTACAATAAGGGAACCCGTACGTGGCGTTGGCAGGGAAGGGGTATTTTGGGATAATGAAATCGTCGTATTTTTCGCGGCCTTTGCCGTTCTTGGTCTTTCTCTTCAGAGAGAGGGACCACCTGCCCGATTTTGAGGGGCGGGGCGAGTCTTGCACTGGCATGGGGAAGGGATAAGTGGCTCTGGATGAACTAGAACCCATCGATGGAGTGCGATTAGCAATGTGGACGCCACGCAGTATACTCGATAAAGGCTCAAGCTTTAACGTGCGAGAGTAAGAAAATCAGAAATAATACATGTCCTCGCGCGCCTCAAGTGTTTATGCATTTTACAGGCTCAGTGAACAAACCCAACATATTTGCTCAAGGACCGTACTACCAGTCAAAAAAAATATAGCAATTTCAATCATACCGTGCACCTCTACGCCTCGGTGGGCTTCGAGATCGTGAATACGAGGGCGACCGTCTCCCTCCTCGCCCACCCCGCCCGCTCCGATGTGGGGGCGAATCCCTTCGAGGAAGGCGCCTCTCAGGCTCCCGCGCACGATCAAAATCACGATCCCTCCCTGCAAAATCACCAGGTCTCCCCCCACGACCACGTCCGCCACCTGGGGGTGGCGGGTTAGAATCACCTCGCCAATGCCCCCCACCACGACCTGGAGGGGGCGCGTGTGCACCACCGCCCCATCCACCATCGCTCACACGACCAGGCGGACCCGAGCGCCAGCCATCGGACTGAACTTGTTTAACGGCCGTGTCCCCTTGCGGTGCACTGAGCGCAGCGCCTTTTGGAAGGATGATAGAGACACAAAGATAATCTCCAGGCACGAAACGCAGTTCCTCAAGTGTCCTCTCCTCTTTTTCACGTTCAGTGGGTTCACGGTGTTCGCCGTCGGCATCCTCTAACAGCCGGGCAGCAGGCGATTCGAGCGAGCCTGGTTCACCGAGGATGTCGCGCGAGTAGACGATACCGAGTTCTTTTTGCGCAAAGCGACCCTTGTTGGCGCCATCGGCATATATGGCGCGGAAGGAATACCGTGCGAGGGGGTGTCTGAACTCTGGTATCTGGGGAGCGGCGTTGCGAAGGGTAGTCAGGAGTTCGCGTAGCGTAGCGTCTTTCCTGCAGGTCATGGGTCAAGGCAAGCATATGAATCGAGAAACTCAATGACGTACCAGGTAAAGAGTTGGTGCTCGTCGGTCGTCGGGAGCGTCCCTTCTTCGAATAATGAGAGACGGTGGAACGTGCCTACTTTGACAAACGACCGGATGAGAA
>JBBPUO010000284.1:3044-16255 GCA_038094755.1 Caloboletus firmus | reverse complement strand
GTATGAATCGAGAAACTCAATGACGTACCAGGTAAAGAGTTGGTGCTCGTCGGTCGTCGGGAGCGTCCCTTCTTCGAATAATGAGAGACGGTGGAACGTGCCTACTTTGACAAACGACCGGATGAGAAACGGCGCTGTCTGCAAAAATAGTCAGGGATAGTGTCGGAGATGGGGTTGCGCGTTTACCTTTTCTCTTGGAACGATCGGTTGACCCGTAGGCGAGATTGGCTCAGTGTCGCTCATGTTTAAAGTCTTTCTAGTGGCCGTGTAATAGCCAACAACTTGAACACAGCCACTTGGACGTTTTCACCAGCTGACATAATCTGGCCAAAATCAGTTTATCCTGTTTCCCCGACAGTGGCGGATGAGTGAGTTCCGGTCTTTTCTTCGCACTGACAAATGTAACAGTTTCGGTTTTGAAGCGGGGTGATTTCCCATGTTCGTATCCATGTTTCAGCGATATTCGCCGTCGCATTCCGAACTCATATGCATGAGCAAGATCTCCATTTCTCCGCACTGGTCATGATTCTCACTGTGAACCCTGAAAATGTAATGTTTCCAGTCCTAAAGCGTAACAATATCTCACGTTCATGACCTCTACTCAACAAGATACCATCCTATGAAAGATTGCGGCATAACTTCTCTCTCCTATATAGTAATCCGCAGCGTAGTAAAGGCAACCCGAAGGAGTATTTAGCTTCTTTGGATCTGGACGCCTACTCGCTGTGATCTACCGCCATGGCCAGTGGGGGATACGAGTTGTTAAAACCCACCTCCGTCGGTACGACGTCCTCGCCTAGGTCACGATATCGCCTTGCTTCTGCCTTTGTCTTTCTGACTTTGGCGGCATTCCTGTTGTTCAAGTCCGGTCCGCACTTCTTATCTGTTCGGGACCGCCCAGCGCCTTCGGGAGCGCACGGTAATGAAAACTCGATCGGACAATGCGTTGCAAGCACTGTGCCATCTGCGTCACCACCTGCTCCCGTGAACCCATGGTCCTCACTTACCATCGCCGAGATCGTGCAGATACAGGACTGGCTCTTTGCCCCTGAACAGGGCCTCAATCTAACGCAAGGCGACGTCGCCGTTCCGTCCGACAACCATCTCTATATCATCGAAACCTACTACCCGCCCAAAGCTGCGGCGCTCGATTATCTGTCGTCTCCTTCCACGGTCGATCTTCCGCCTCGATTTGCTCGTGTGACCATTCACCATGGCGCCGCTCAAGAGCCTATCGTGAGGAATTATCTCGTCGGGCCGCTTCCTATCGGACCGTTTACGAGCATGTCACCCTTGACGGACATTTATCAACTGGACCCCATTCCCTACAATGCCCGTTCATTCGATCTTCGCGACTGGACGTCGCCGGAGATATATTCCAACGTGGCAGCCCCCTTGGCCGAAGCATTTGAGGTGAGTCGGGTACGATTCATGACGCTTATCGTAGCTCACCGATAGGAAGGATTTATTTGATGGTCAAGCTGCCGGACTTCCAAATGACACCCTTGTCGCTGCAGGGTGCGGTCCTTTCAGCTTCGATGGATCCTTCCGTCGCCTATGGATCGGTTGGCGTCGTAACGTCCCAGGCCCCTTTTTGCACCCTTTGAACTTCTATCAGTATGTCGACGTAAGTGGCACAGACACGTCTCAATGGAAGCCGCTCAAGGTTGGTATTTACTTGTTTGTGAAAGCATGAATTTATCTGTTAATCTAGATCGTGTACAACCACCAAGTGTTTGACACCACTGAGTCGTTCCTGGAAGCACTGCGTAGCGGTTCGCTCAAGCGTGCTCCATCACCTGCGCAACGAGACACGGACTTTTCTTGGAGCACGAGAAAACGTGTCGGAGCTCAACGCGACCTCGATCATCTTCCCGGTCCACGCTCCGTTGCCTTTGCAGGGTTGAGGTTCAGAGTTGATCGCGAACAGCAGTATGTTAGTTGGATGGGTTGGGGAGTGTACCTTGGTTTCGACAGGGACATGGGTCTCAGTCTATGGGACATTCGGTTCCGAAACGAAAGGATTATTTACGAGGCATGTTTTTCTTAGTATTTCTCGGTTCTAGCTTGTCGGTGTTGAATGTATTTTTAGCTCAAGCCACAAGACGCGTTGGCACAGTACGGTTGGTCGCATCTTATCTGCGCGTGTGTCACGCTTAACTGATAAACGCATTTAGCCGGCAACGACCCATTCCAGTCGTCGACTGCGTGGCTTGACCGTTACTTTGGAATGGGTCACTCGGTTCGAGATATGCTTCCCGGATATGATTGCCCTCACGAGGCAGTTTACTTACCCGCCGCGACATTCGGTCTCACAGGCATTTTGTCGAGAGACCGCGCGATCTGCATATTCGAGCATGACAGTGAGCGGCCGCTCACGAGGCACTTGGGGTATGACAAGGATGAATTCGGTGCTGTGAAGGGGTATCAACTTGTGATCAGAAGCATAGCGACCCTCGGAAAGTGCGTTGACTCCAACTTACCTTTGCTAGCGAGAAACTCACTGGTGTCCACGCAGCTATGACTATCGTGAGTGGACGAACTTATCCAACATATCGGCACTAATCGACCTTTTTTTTTTCCTTGCCAGTGGTAAAATGTTGAATCCAAAAACAGAAAATCTTTACTGACAGGGCCTAGTTTGACTATATTTTCCACCTGGACGGAACGATTGGAGTCCGCGTGTCAGCGTCGGGTTATCTCCAAGCTGGGTACTGGGATGCTGATCAAAAGCAATATGGTGCTCGCATCTGGGAAACTACCAGTGCGTGATCCAGAGCATTGTGTGTAACCACTAACCCGTTTTTTTCACTTTTCAGTGGGAAGTCTACACGACCATGTTATCAACTACAAGGTCGAGGATGAATCCATCTCACATCAAGCAGTATTGCTCATCTTTCGTAGGTCGACTTCGATGTTGCGGGCACTGCCAACTCCCTTTTGAAGACGACAACGAAGCAAGAAGTCGTGACTCAACCCTGGTACAACGACGATTGGGGCAATGAAGTCATCCAACAAACCATCCATCGCGAGTACATCACGAACGAAGATGACGCGCTGCTTAAATACCCCAATAACTTCCAAGGGGGATACGCTATCGTCAATCAAGAGGAGACGAATAAATGGGGCACGGTCAGGGGCTATTCCATTCATCCTGGATACTCGCCGATTTATGGCGTAAGTATTTGTCCTCGGGATCTTTTTCTTTGAGTAGATGTTGACTGTACGACGCAGACCGTCGTGGGTTCCAAACGCCTCCTCAAGAACGCCAACTGGGCGCGATACAATCTTGCTATTTCTCGTCGCAAGGAAACAGAACCGTCGTCGAGCAGTGTTTGGAACTTCAATTTGCCCGGCGCGCCGCCGGTCGACTTTCACAAATTTTTCGATGGGGAGAATATCACGCAGGAGGATTTGGTCGCATGGATCAACATCGGGATGCACCACCTCGTAAGATCCCACAGTGTCCTTGAGACTAGCCTAACCGGACAATCTCGTAGCCGCAATCCGAGGATGCACCAAGTACGCGGACGAACACGGCTACTTCGAGGTAAGCACCGCATCCGTTCGAAACATGAACCCCAAACACTCAATACCCATCATCATTCCTGACCGACCGAAATTCACAGTTTCTTCCTAACACCGCTCAACTACTTTGACCACGACGTCTCGATCGACTCTACCAACGCCATCCTCCTGCAGACGCCGGCGCACCCAGGCGATTCGTTCCCATTTGAAGACTACGGCGTGCGGCCGGTGCACTGTATTCCAAAGGCGCCCGCGCCGTTCGAGTATGCGCCGGTGCACATCTTTGATCATCAAGGGGAGGAGGTCGAGTTCGAGAGCGTGGAGGCGATGCGGAGTGGGTCAGAGTTGTATCACCGGATCAAGTTTGAATTGTGAGTTGTGAGTCGGGAGTGGAGGGATAAGATCTGAGAGAGGACGATGGGATGGCCCTTGGTCGTGTCTGGTGCTAGTTTTTTTTGTTTTTTTCTGCGCCTTGTCTACAGTTTGTGCACTGGGCGTATGTACTGTGTGAGAATGCGAAACTTGTACCGCCCAACGCTGACTACGTCCTTTGTAGGATGGCTGGGAATACGCTATATTTTTTTGTGCGGTGATTTCTACTACTGAACCACAGCGATCCGATGCATCGGTGACATTTACAATACTGCAATATTGCCCTATTGATACATATGGGGTAGTCATGTGTTTTGATTATCTGGTTCACCTTATCCCATCATTGTGATCGCTGCACTTTGAGATCATCTCGAAAAATCCTCAGAGCCAATCATTTAAACATTCTGTAGGGCAGCCTCCGAACCGTTGGGATGAGTGCAAGAATATACAAGGTCAGTTGGCACGAGGCTATTCGGTCTCGGATTTTGCCTTTTGATGCCGTTACATGTTGATAGGCAGTGTCGGGATTCTTTGTTCAGGACGATGCAAACCGATCGTCTACGGAAGAGGTACGCATACGTTGTACTAATACTGCCTTTGAATCCGCTAGAATTCTCAACCCTTGGTAGGCTGTGAGTTCATGTTCTATACCCCACGCCGCGTGTTTAATGCGTCCGGACGGGTGGGTATCTTTTTTGCTTGTATCTTGCAGGTACTCCCGAGATTCGGTCTGATTGATGAAAAGACCGAACGATGGACGAGGTTTGTTGCAGAGATTGGGCGGCTCAACGTGACCGCCGAACCGGGGGTCCAGTTCAAAGTCTTCTTTCTGGGTCGACATGGGGAAGGTTATCGTGCGTTTTTTCCCCCCTTTTCTTGTGTTCCTGTCAGTGGAGACATTGGAATGCATGTTCTCGTTCCGTTTCGTGGGTTGATCCTGATTCCAAGATAACGTGGCCGAGGCGAAGTATGGGACCAAGGTGGGTGGTCGGAGCAAGCGGTTTTGGTTCATCCTTTGATGATGCATATTGACATAACACCTCAAGGCGTGGAATGAGTGAGTCCTGCTTCCTGGGAGTGTGATATCTTCTTTCATCATCAAATCAGATACTGGGCAAAGTTGAATGGTGATGGCAAGATTGTATGGGGACGTGCGTCGTTCATGTTATGCTGAACTGCGACAGTGCCCACAATCCGAGCGTCTGACCGAGGCGTCACTCCCATAGCTGATCCACAACTCACGCCATTAGGCGAACAGCAGGCCCAGGAGGCTCATGCTGCCTGGGAGAAAGAACGCCAGTTCGGGATTCCCCTTCCAGAAAAGCTGTATACCAGCCCTCTGACGCGCGCAATACGGACCAATCAAGTGACATTTGACGACACCGTTCTCCCTTCTGGTCCGAAGACGATCATCGTCGAGGTGAGCCCTGCCCACTGGCATCCCAGCGCCGTCGTTTTCAAGTTCGATGTTAATGGTTATGCATGCTCATGGGCAACCGCATATGTATATAGAACATTCGCGAACACAATGGTGTTCATACCTGTGACAAGCGGCGGACGCGCTCGGAAATCCATGCTGCATTCCCGGAATACCGCTTCGAGGAGGGGTTCGCGGAGAGGGATGAACTCTGGACACCAGATTATCGGGAGACGCATGGCGATATCGACCGGCGAGTGAGGCATGCATTGGATATGATATTTCACAATGATACAGAGCAATGTAGGCATTATCTCTCTTTATTTTTCGATGGATTCCATCCTCTTGGCGCTGAAGCTCACCCGTGGCTTTGCTAGTCTTATCTATCACGGCCCATGGTGGGCTTATTGGCGGGTTCCTGCGAGTATGTCAACATCGCCCTTGGATTCTTCCCACAGGAGGTTCGTCCTGGTTCCTTACTCGTGTATTTTCCAGAGCAGCTCAAGTCGTTCTGTTTGTGGACAGGGGTTCTGCCGGTGGTCGTGAAAGGGTCTATTACAAAAGGACAGTGGCGTAATTAAAAGATCGTGACGAATATCCCACTCTCAGGCTCGGTATCCAGGATGGGAGGCGAATTGGTGCGAATGTTAAGGCGGTTTCGTGAATGGAGTAGTGTCTACCCATCGCTGAGAGTAAATGATTATACTCGCTCGAGTTGATGGGCGGTCGATTGTCCCTTCCACTTTGGTATACCGTCCGTGCGTCCCATGACTATCATATCATGGGGTCATGGTCGACCAAGGTACCGCAGTTCTCGTGTCACCACAGTATTGAGTCACCTCTGATCATGGCATGCGAGTTGCGGGTTCGTATTCTGAAGGCTATGGATCAACTATCCTACCTCCAATGACCATCGCTTTTACTTGCGTCCCCTCGACCATGGTCCGTGCGGAAAGACCCCTCCGGGTCTCTCATTCTCTCACACACACACAATATGATCCGGACCTACGACAGGGATCGGATGTGCGGAACAGTGGGGCTGGAGTACGGGAATGAACCATCTCAAATCCTCCCGAACGTTATCACATTCAAAGTACTGCGTTCGGGAAGAAGTCCCCACTTGTGGAAGAAAACATCACCTTGATCGATGAGCGTCAGTATTTTGTGCCGTGGCCACTCATACACCTCCCATCCGGCCCTTCATTTTAATTTCTGCAAATCTCAATGTCAACGCGGGTGTACGATTGTTCTGAAAGCTCACAGAAGCATCGCTGTTGTCAAATTTCGAGCGTGTTAGAGGGAAGGGGAGGTTCCGGAGCGCCGTGGATTCAAACTTGTTCCCGACGAATGTCCCACATTAGGAAGGCGGATACTACACACGACGCGGAGCCTAAAGCGCAGACAAGCGGGGTAGCACGCAAAAACATTTTTCTTACCTACGTACCATGAAGGGAATCAGGGAGAGTTTGAGGACAGACGAACAGAGCCCTGGGCAGGTTCCATTTGCACCTCTGCGGGTCACCTCAGGGTCCTGTTGTACCTTTGTTCCCATAGTATAGATCGGTGTTGCTTCGTCAAATCTCACCCAGGAATGGTCCAAGTGAGGAAGGAATCCATGCTGGCTAGTGACGAGCTTCTAAGCGATCCAGAAAAGTGCACTTAGGTCATGCTAAACCGCGTACCTTCCTAACAGACACCAAAATGTGCTTTTTTGTGGCGATCGGTCTACTCTGGTCATTGGGGTCCTGGACCCCTGGTAGTAGCTCGGCCGGCCCGTGGGATCATACCTGGCCATAGTACATACCTCATCATAGATCAGCCAGTCAATGCTGATCGGCGGCGCTCTTACCGGTAAGAAACCTCTCCTTCTCCCCACCCGCCTTCTCCCATCTACACAGACCAATCTCGCGGAGGCTCGCGCCCAGCTTGGTGGTGCATACCCCTTGTGGTCACTGCTTCGCCCACTCCCTCCGTCTAGCAAGTGATTGGTAGCTCACCTAAACAGCCCTGGAAAGGCGGCGGTCGGGGTAGCGGTAAGCTTCCTAATGAGAGCCTTCACAGGCTCGAAACCCCATGCCCTATACCGCCCCTTTACCTGTCCATGCGCATGCTGTACACGGCCCTGATCCTTTGACAGAGGCGAGTGACCGGCGCAGCAAACAGTACTGACAGCCCAGGCTACCCTCTATTTCTCTCTAGGGTCGCAGTGCGCGCTCCCTAGACGGCCCATTTGATCACGACGGGAGTTTACAGAGGGCATCGAGGCGATTTGGTTCTCGCCCACGTGACGTTTATGCATTGGTGGGATGCATCGCACTGTGCAGATGTATTAACACTACTGGGGGATGGGAACGTGCAATGTAGAGCTACAGAGTTCGCATGGTAGGGGTGCTGCTTCACAATCTAGGTACTGCACATAACTTTTGATAGGTGTTCTCACCCGGTTACCCGATAGGTTCATCTTACCTCAAACGCCAAGTTCCCATGGATATGGTGAGTTTTTGTTGACTAACTCCATATTAAGTCGGGCTTTTAAATGAGTCTTGGTTGACAGTTATATGAGGATGTCCAGTATGTTTTCTCGTGCAGATCCATTCCCTTAGTAGGACGAGACATTTGATCTCTCGAACTCAAAATCAGCTTTCCGATGTCTTTACATTCTAAAATCGAGCTCCTGTGGGGCCCGGGGTTGTGTGGTAAGCTTGACCAGAGTTTCATTGTATGCTACTTTCGGCTAAAGGTTGGTGTAGGGCTCGCGGTGGCACTGATGTAGGTAGAATCGCTCTTTTACCTGCTAAGCATCTGCCAAGTCGTTTTAATGATGGTGGACTTGACGGACTGGCTTGTCAACCATGCCAGGTAGGATGAGGCTGATTGAAGCTGGAATCGTTAGGTTATTCGGATGTACACTTGGGCAGGCCATGTTCTATTTCTCGAGTTTTCCTCAAGACTTGAGGTCATTGAAGGCCATGGTGCGTAATGTTATTTGTATTTTCAGGGGGCCATTCTGATTGTAGGGGCTGATAGGTATCGCTCCTTCTGTATGTTGGCGTTGACGTTGGCAATCGATAATACATTCTCACTCTGATGGGATACCCTAGGGTGATTGACGTTTTGCATACAATTTTCAATACCGGGACTCGTTGGGAGTTGTTCATATCGTGCCATGGGACGGATACCCTAAAATGTTCCACGACACTCCCGTGGTGAGTGTAGGCTTGATGTATTCGCCGGCCCAAGAGGTTGATTGGTTGTGGATGGGAACGCCCTCGTAGGGAGATGATGGTATGTAGATGCAGTCGATCTTGTCGAGGCATCTCAACTGAATGTTCTTACCAGGCAGCAATGTTCACCAGTGTAAGTCCTGGTTACATTCCGAGCCCACGTCAAAGCTGCGATACTAACCCGGATGTTACAAGTATACTTTGACTTTCGTGGTTCATTGGTGAGTGTCGGTCTCGTTCACGCGTGGTTCAACACGATCAGCTCACGTGAATAGCTTTTATGCTCACAGAATTTGGATAAGTGAGTTGTTACATTTTTATTCCACATGTTTCCTAACAGAAATGGCTGGCATTAGTCAGTGCACGGAATGTCCTCCTGACATTTTTCATCGTGAGTTGTGTCGTTGTGTGTATGCAACATTTACCGAGGTAGGTATAGATAACAACAGCGTTGACGCAATTCGGTACGTGGTTCCAGTATTGTTGGCACACATGAATTTGAATTGCCCCACATTCATAGCGCTCGGACTGGGTACGCACTCCCACATTTCCCTAATTATATGACAGTACTGAGTCACCGTTCCACTTCAAAAGTTTGCACATACGTAGTGTATGTATATTTGTTCCATCGTCTATCTCGATGAGCTGAGACAATCTCAGCCTCGTTACGCGTAGTGCAGTAATCCTATATTCTACCCCGGTACGCCCGTTTATCGTTTGTTTATTAGATCATCCCTAATCTCTCTCCTCCACCCAGTGGTCCCCACGTTCTGCGCTCGTGGGAGCCATTTGTGACGTCTTGATAACGGGTTCCGTGTTCTTCTACCTTCGAGAAGGCCGTCGACAGATTCGGAGGTACGTTGCGTATTATTCAACTTTCGATGGAATTGAGCCGTGTAACTGATGGACTTCTAATGAATGTCAGGTCACGAAACTATCTTCGACATTTGATGATCGTGTTCATCAATATGGGGCTCTTTACATGGTAAGCGAGTAATGTCCCATGTCCGATGCAACTTATTCTTGACTGTTCTACCTCCTAGTCTCGTTTCAATTGGGTGGTGTCTGTTGGTACGTCTCGCGTTCATGATCGTTATGAGGGCACGAAGGCAACGAGTACGGACACAGTTTGTATTACAAGACGGAAAGTACCTGAATGCAGTGCCGTCGACCTTTATATGCAAAGGTGAGTGTTTCCGGGGCCCTTGTGGACGTTTTGGGCTTGATCCGTGTTGGCTGCTTAGCGTATGCCAATTCGATGATGGCGGTGTATGTAGGAACATGCCCTCCCATTCTGAACTGATATACATGTCCAAGACTAGGCTGAATGCTCGGAAAGCTGTGCGAGAGCAAGAACAAGATATCATAATAAACGGCCACAATTTTGCCACTATAGATATTAAATAGCCTTTCGATCTTCTTTGGATTAGAGTAGGTGTAGGGATTGCCCCGGTGTGGATATGTTTGATCAGGCTGGCAACACCTGGAGCCCGGGGGCGCTGTGATATATGTATTACAATGAATCTCATATTGGGCCTTATTCTTGTTGGTAATAGACGAGAGTGCGTGAAGGAATAATCGATAAGCCGCCCAGTTTTCACGGAATTATGCACAATCCGGTCGTATGTCTGTCGTTCTTGTTCGCTGCCTGGGGAACAATACCCTATGACGCTCCTCATTTTTCTATCGTGGTTGCTCTCGCTCGCCTTATCTCGGGGAAATCCTTGTGCTCGTTCCACTCCGCAGCGCGATAACATCTGAGTCAGGTGCGCGAGAACTTGCCCCCAGGTTAGCAAACGAAGCGCAGGGGAATTAGACGTACTCCGTTGCTGTGTGAGGTTCAGCGTTCAGGCACGTCTGGAGGCACCACTGGACTGGGGCTGTGAACCATCACGCGTGGTGATCGAGCAGGCGGCAGGAATTACAACGTGCGATGGCGCGTGCTTTTGTCAGGAGATGAAGGGTATGAGACACGTATCTACCCCCAGTCCTCAATCTCGCATGCTTGCTGTAGTCGTCGTATATATATACGTGTCTCCCCTTGATGAGAACGTCGATCATTTCAAGAGTTGTCAATCAGACCGATATGGGTCTCCAGATCCTGTGCGCGCCTATGGCAGATACTAGTGGGAGGGTACATTGGATTAGTATTCCTAGCTATTATTGACTGACGAACACCTCGATGGTTGTATCGGATCAGTGACAACGGACCCGCACAGCAGGACTCTCCGGGCCGCGTTTCTGTAGAGAGATAATGGCTTGGATGAGTTCTAACCTGTTCAAGGCAAAATACGCTCTAACAGTGAAGAAATATGGACGGACATTAAGCTCACCTACATATAGAATATCAGCGCCAGCACATGGGATGGCATGAAATCTAGGGTGATGTGTAGGGAATCACAGCCCGGCCACCAAAGCGGAGTAAAGGAAATGGGACTAAGTTCGTGGAATGGATTGAGATGTAAGCAGCCGTGTGGGTCAAGGGGAATGCTAAGCGGGCTTCAAGGATTAGTTGATTCCAGTCTACTTGTCGCCTCGGTGCTGTGTGGGTGTTCGCCGAGTTTCGTCTGTACCATGAGGTCGTCTTCTGCGGTCGGTATGCAGCAGGTGCTTGGTGTTTAGTTGCTAGTAGTCAATATCACCCACAATTTATGGAAGGTGACCAAAGATTGCTGCGATAGTCAAGTATTCGCATCAAATGTACTTGGGCAGTGTGTAGGGTCTGAATGCGTTGACCAGCGATAAACTTGAAGATTTCAAAACAACCACGTGACCTTGTCTTGCCATTGCTGATCGGAGTTTGAATGGACTTGCCTTGAAAGGTATATCCTCCCCTGTCTCGAGCATCCCAAGCCTTTTACGCTCTCGCAACGTTCACCCCAGTGGTGCAAAAGTGTTCTATCAGGTGCGTAAATCATGGCCGGGGCTCACAGAAATGCATAGGAACTGACACGGAACATCACAACCTCAAATTTGTCTGATATCAAATGAAGACCCAACAGAAATCGTCGCCATGCGCCACCGCAGACAAAACTCACTGGCGAACCGGCAATGGACACCTCGGATCGTGGTGACCTTATATTTGATGTGGGATATAACAACCATCAGCGTATCGGTGAGTTCATGGTGCGTACCCAAGACATAGTTCAACGGGCCCGTCCGGCGACTTTGCGGCTGGGAGTCAGACAGGCTATCTCCTAGTGCGCGAATGCGATGAACGAGGAAGAGAGGGCGAAGAAATTTCGAACAGAGCGAGCTAATAGTTCATTGCGCTTATGTACGGTTGCAAGCAACCTTTCGACAGGTGGATTGTCTGCATACACCCACATAGAGTGCGTTGCGGTATTTGGGTATAGTCGAACCTGTGCATTGTTGCCTTTCTGGTCCGGCCAACTCGCACAATATCCATCTTTCTCCCGAACAACCATGTTCAATTATATTCTGTCAGCTTTAATGAGTTTGCAAGGTACTTGTGTCTTTCTGTCGGCGCGGAAAACAATGAAATAATGTCCCTAACGTTGAAGAGTTGCATTCACGGGCGAAATCCCTTGTCGCCGAGTTCAACCAAGGAGGCGGGGTTGATTACATCAATGAGGCGATTGTGCTCGACCGTAAAGCACTGGAACTTTGCCCACCTGGCCACCCCATTCGATCTACCTCCTTGACTTTACTTTCAACTCATCTCAATAGTCGTTACAGCCAGCTCGGGGCGATGGAGGATATTGAAGAAGGAATTGTCCTTGATCGGGAGGCACTGTCACTCTGCCCACCAGGACACCCTGGTCGGTCGATATCTCTGAACAACCTCGCAGTTCGTCTCTGCACTCGGTACAAGAAGCTCGGGGCAATGGAGGACCTCAACGAGGCCATTGTCTTCGTCCGAGATGCATTGACACTTCACCCACCGGGACACCCAGATCGGCCATCGTCCTTGAGCAACCTCGCAAGTTGTCTTTCTACTCGGTACAACAAGCTCGGTGCAATGGAGGACCTCAATGAGGCCATTCCCCTCAACCAAGATGCACTGGCACTTCGCCCACCAGGACACCCGGATCGGTCAAGATCCTTGAACAACCTCGCAGTTCATCTCTCCACTCGGTACAACATACTGGGCAATGGAAGACCTCAACGAGGCCATTATCCTCGCCCGAGATGCGCTGGCACTTCACCCACCAAGATATCCAGATCGGTCAATGTCTTTGAACAACCTCGCAAATCGTCTTTGGACTCGGTACAACAAACTCGGGGAAATGGAAGACCTCAGTAAGGCCATTGCCCTCAACCGAGATGCACTGGCACTTTGCCCACCAGGACACCCGGGTCGGTCAATGTCCTTGGGCAACCTCGCAATTTGTCTCTGGACTCGGTACAAGAAGGTCGGGACAATGGAGGACCTCAACGAGGCCATTATCCTCGACCGAGATGCACTGGCACTTCACCCACCGGGACACCCAGATCGGTCATCGTCTTTGAACAACCTCGCAATTTGTCTTTTCGCTCGGTATAAGCAGCTCGGGGCAATGGAGGACCTCAACGAGGCCATTGTCTTCGTCCGATATGCATTGGTGCTTCGCCCACCGGGACACCGGATCGGTCAATGTCTTCGAACAATCTCGCAAATTGTCTTTGCATTCGGTATGACAGACTCGGGGCAATGGAGGACCTCAACA
>JBBPUO010000283.1:1582-29598 GCA_038094755.1 Caloboletus firmus | reverse complement strand
AGTGTGTTTGACACACCTACCAACCTTGACTCTCAGCACGATCGGGCGTGTCATCTCAACCTGCAATTACAAGACATTGTTGTTGACATTCGCAGATTGCCTGGCCACTCTCATTTCCTCCAGCCCCCGTGTTTCTCAGACCTCCAGGTTGCGGCTAGCAGTGGACCGGTCATCATTGTAAATTCCAGCCAATACAGCTGCGATGCACTTGTAGTTTTCTCCGATCGAGATCCCGTCCACATTGTGCTACCCATCAAGAAAGCCCGTGTCTCTCAACTATCCCAGAAATTTCAGTCTGTGACGTCGCGAGCCAAAACGATGGATGTGACGAGGGACATTGTGGTCCTTCTACGAGAACTCTGGGAGGTGGTCGTTTCTCCAATCGTGGATATCCTCCAACAGTTCTGTCCCCGTCAATCCCGCATCTGGTGGTGCCCAACCGCTGAATTCTCCCTTCTTCCATTGCATGCCGCTGGCTCATATAGGGACGGCCAACCGATCCTCTCCGATTTTTATATTTCTTCCTATACACCGACCTTGACAGCCCTCATTCGTGCTCGGCAGGAGAGGCCGTTGGGTTCATCCATCGGACAGCACCATTTTTTGGTCGTAGGTCAGGCGCAGGCTCCGGGGCAGAAACAACTCCCCTCGGTGGAATCTGAGCTGTCCAGTATATTGCATTGTGTTGAATCTGTTGCGACGGCAACTTGCGTCCAAGCTCAGGACGCTCGCATCACCAAGGTCGGTGAAGAATTGACAAAGAACGACTTTGTTCACCTTGCCTGTCATGGGATCCCTGACCAGAAGCATCCATTCGAGTCCGGGTTTGCATTGGGTGACGGACTGCTGAGGGTCGAAAACATCATGCAGTATGACTTACAGGACGCCAAGTTTGCATACCTGTCTGCTTGTCATACGACTGCCGGTGACGAGGAGAGTCCGGACGAGGTGATCCATCTCGCTGCAGCGATGCAGTTCGCCGGGTTCCGTTCGGTGATTGGGACGATGTGGGCTGTGGATGATGGACACACAAACGAGATCACCTCACAGTTTTACGACAATATCAAGGACGAGTCTGGACATCTAGACCATACGCGGGCCGCCTTAGCATTGCACAAGACGATGAGGAGTGTTCGTTCGAGGAAGATACCTTTGGATCAACGGATCTTGTATGTACATATTGGTGCCTAGTAGATCTACTTTCTGGTGCGTACATGTCTTTTGCGTGAACCGTTACCCAAACTCAACTACCTACGTTCCTTCATCCAGCTGTTTCATGAGATCAACCACGGTGGCGAGGTGGCGAGGAGCGAGGATTCGAGCTATGTACTGGTGGATGCCAGTCCACCGGGCCCGTCGACTTCTTTCGTTGAACTCTTGGCGGATATGATGGTGGCTTCGACTTCAGCTGTGTTCATTACACCTCTGGTACTAGATGCGAATGGGAAACAAGTGGAGCGAGGACTCGCTTAGACCTGCCATGGCATCTCGGGATAGGCCAGTGGTTTTCTTGACGAAAGAAAATCTACGCCGTGATCAACTCTTCCCCCACCTCGATTCCTTTGTACGCGGCTTTGCTCAGACAGTTTAGCACTAGGAATAAAGCAACAGATGTAGTATTACCATGTCAACAATGCATGAACACATCCTCTGATGAAAGTGATGCATGTAACGGCGACAACAGCAAAACCGTGGCTAAAGTGTAAGGGGAGAGGTCATCCGAACGTGAGAGAAAAAAATGGGGAGAAAAAAAAACATGACTTGTGTGCAGTTGGAAACAACCGATGTAGTGTGGCTGGAACTTGCAATGAGGGTGCTAGTCACGTCCGGCGACTCTGACGGGTCTACATAGGTGCGCTTTTCGTGTGGATCCAACGAAGTGTATTCGCTCGGAGGGAGCGACATGGCGCTGCTGGAACTGACAGAACTGAAGCCACCTGCGTCTGGTGACTCTACTTGAGTCCATTACGTATATTCGTCGACTCCTTCCTGCGAAGTAGAAGGCAAGGAACTGTCCAGCGCCGCATGCTCAGCGGAGCCGGTGGAATCTCTAACCTAGCGAGGTTAGAGATTCCACCGGCTCTGCCCCGCGTCTGGTGACTCTACTTGAGTCCATCGTGTATGTTCGTCGATCCCTTCCTGTGAAGTAGAAGACAAGGAACGTACAGCACCGCATGCTCAGTGGAGCTGGTGGAATCTCCAACCTCGCTAGCTACACAACTCTTCGAATTCGCAGTGGCATTCCGTTTTCAGACCCGCATTGATTTGCTGACACGGGAAGTAGTGTTGGGCGTGGCAACCAACGAATGCAGAGCTGACGGCGGACGATGACGGCCCCTCATACGGGACAAAGGTGAAGGTCACAGGAGGCTGAGGGCCCACACGCGGACGCGGACGCAGTATATACGCATGGACCTTCATACGGTGCTTCGCCAGTAAGGAGCGATCGTTTGTTCTGTACTTGCAGCGTTCTTCTACTAGCTCTCCAGAAGGCCCATGTATGCTGATTGTGTCAGGGCATTCGTGTCTCTTCTCACCAGTGCTGGAGGGAAACGAAGTGAACATTCTGATATTGAGTGAAAATGTTGTGGAAGGGTAGACTTACTATCTCGCTATGTGGGTTTCGAGATACTTTGGGGTGAGTGTGTAGAAAGGGCATTCCCCGCGATAAAGTAACCTATCAAAAGCCGTGAGGTTTGACACTGATCATATTACCAAGATACGCGCACGTACCTGCTAGGGTCACCGTGAGTGGCCTTGTGCTTCCTTAGTTGGTATTCTCGCGAGAAGACCATGTCACAGTCCTCGAACGAAAGCTTCTCCTGTTCATTCGAGGGGTGTGACATGGTGTGATTTTCGGGAGAGGGAACGTACGCTCGTCCATCAGGCCTTCAGGATTAAACAGTGGCTCGAGTGCAAGAAAGCATCCACATCAAGATCACCAACAGAACTCGGTGCCTGTGAAGAACGTATCGGTAGGTGGGAATACACCTCAGATCGCACACATCCAATACCCATTATTGTAGCTGGACTAGCGTTCTGTAGCCAATCCGGGATACTGGCTTGACGAACATGTTGGCAGGGCGAAAAAGATCCATACACATTCAGAGCCACACAAACCGGATTCATTGTTGTCACGTGGCACTGAGTGCCTACAGTAATGCAGCGCCACACAGCAAGTTTCATCCGCTCGCCGAGACTCGAATCGCGCCAGGCCAGACGTAATGCTCAAAGAGATGGGCCAAAGTGTTGACCAGCGCCGCAGGCCCATAACCTGAGTGTACAGATATCATACGTCCCTCAATTTGTTGGGACCCATCAAAGTACGTCAGAGTACCATCATGATATGACTATCATCGAATTTGACGAACACTGATAGGATCATATTCCGTCGCTCGCAATGCACGTCGGCCGCTCAGCGCCCAGTACCGGAGAAGTCTCAGAGTACATGAAGGTCCGAGGAGGGGATATCACACGATACGACATCACGCGGCCGGTTCTCTGGATCCTCCGTGCAGTCGGCTCTACCAGTGAAACCGGGATCGAATCGGATTGACGTCGTCGGCTTTGGGCTCGGATATCGCACCTGCCTGGCCTTCTTCCTCCTTAACAAAACGTGCATCCTCCACCACCTCCTGCTCCACCCTTGTACCCCCATCCTTGACCTCATTCTCCCTAGATCCATCCCTTTTCACTTGCATGCCCAACTCCTCCCCGGTCACACCGACGCTGCATGCGAAACGCGCTCGGTTGGCTGTTCCGTTCCCTCACCGGGATACCGTCGACCACGCCCTCCGCCAGCTCCTCCAGTGTCCGAGTGAACCTCGCCATACCCAGCGGTTCCTCAAGCCACTCCTTGCACAATGCCACGGCGTGCGAAACACTGAAAAATGCAGGCGGATAGGTGAAGTGGCCTTGTCTTCACAATGCGACGAACGGATGATTGACGGCAACTGCTGCAGCGGGGAGGATGTCCCGCAACTAGCCGTGTCAACGAGAATGTACTCGGACGGGGTGACGAACTCACCGAGACTCCGCATGTCCAGTCCACACCACCGTAAAAGACGTCCCTCAAATTGTCCCATGCCTCCTCTGCGGGCTCATCCACCCAGAACGTCTCAATGCCCCCTTCCTCCTTGCCATATGCACCTCATGAACTCGGCTTCACATTTCTGCTTGACACCTCGATGCTTGGCCGCCAACCGTATTGTTGTAAAAAGTCCGTGTTCAGAGTCATACGTGTATCCCGCAGCGCCCATTCCCGCGCCGCCTGTTGCGGTATCCGTGTCTGGACCAACCGCATAAGTAGCGAGATTACTAAGAAACTGCCGGTCTGGCATCTTGCGAGACTTTCCAGGTCATCTGTGCGTCATCCACTGTGCCGCTGTCTTCCTTGTCCTTGGCTCACGAATCTGCAGACGTTTCGTAACATCATCCGGCGGCGGCGCTTTTCCAGTGTGCGCGTTGAAGGGATAATGGAGGCTGTTGATGTAGACGTGTTGCAACGTTGGAGAGGGTCGAGATGGGCGATTGGAAGTAATAGTTACAGGAACACGTGGATGGATGCGCGGTTAGGACATCCACGATTGAGGTTGACTACTGTCTATTGTGATTGCTGCGGGTGCAGGTGCAGTCGTGGATGCAGGTAGATCAAAGGGGGTGACTTGGGGACGAGCAGGCAGATCGGGTATGAATATGCTGAAAGCTGAGAATAAGCCTTCCACAGTGCGCGAAGAAATGTGCAGTATCCGGAAACGGACACCTCCCGAGTAGAGACATGAACTCACTCTCGGCAGTCGAGATTTTTGTGTGTGTGGGACGGTGGACCTTCTTGACCTGGAATGGTAAACATTCTGGCTTCGTGTTATACCGTTTACTCCTACATATCGTCAGTGAAAGAAGCATGAAGAAATGAAGGAGATGCACCTTGGCAATCGTCGGCTTTGCTCAGTCACTCCCAGTCAGAAACACCACCCATCTTTTGTTCCCCATCCAGACCTTCCGAGGACGTCGCCTGAGCATGCTGTTCACACGGGCCTCTCGGTTCGCTCGCACAAAGTGCCTGTCCTGCATCGACCGTGCACGATCCCAGGTAGCTATAGTCCCATCCAAGTCTCTCGGAGTAGAGAGCCCGTCATCGATGTTCACAGGGCTATTGCGAAGTAGATCCGTCGCTATCCTGCTCAACGTCGACGTTCCAATCCGTCTCATACTCGATCACACGAGTAAAGGCCTGCGGGATGTGTAAAGTCCCTATGTTTCTAACCAGTCACCTGCGCTGAAATAGACCGATCCTGGAGGATTGAACCTTTTGTATTCGTCGTCACGAACCGAAAGGCGTTCTGTCGCGCGAGGTGTAAGCCAATGATGAAAGTAAAACCAGTCCGGACGAACCGTGAACTCTTAGAGGTTTCCTCTGGTTACCTTGACTATCATCGTACTAAGGTTCATCGGATTTTCGATCATGCCTCCATACCCAGGCATCTACAATGGGTCGATCGGATGGATGATGAGGGCATAGCCATCGGTCCTCCTATCCTATTCCCGTTATCAGCAACCCTATACAATAAAAGTAAAACTCGACCGAAAACTGACTCTTTGATCTGCGTAATCAGTTTTGTCAATACCTCCTGGAGCGGTTTGAGCTTGATCAGTCTCAGAATTATAGGGCGCTCTTCTGGTTCTGCGCTGGCCCGCTTTGACTTGGACTGTCTCCCTGTGTGGGAAGATTTGAGTGGGTGGTGAGATGGGAGGATAAAGGGAATCACAGAGCTGAGAGTATTGATTCGACGTCGACAGCGTGCGTCTGCAACGCAAATCATAGGCGCCGCTCAGGTACCAAATAGTGTACAGACTCAAACATAAGTTACCTGAAAAGGACTAGGTGTCTTCGCGGCTGTAATAGATCGGTCCAGGAGGATTGAACCTCTTTGCATTTCGTCGTTACAAGCCGAAAGTCGTTCTGTCGCGCGAGGTGTGAGCCGATGATGCAAGTGAGACCAGCCCGGACGCACCGTGAACTCTTCGGTGGAACAACATTCTCCTTTTGGTTGCCTTGACCATCGTCGTACCAAAGTTCTTCGGATTTTTGATCACGCCTCCACACCGAGGCACCTACACTGGGTCGACAGGATGGATGGCGAACGCGTCGTCATCCCTCCTATGATATAGTCGTGGTCAGAAACCCCAGGTAGTAAAAATCGACCAAGAACTCACTCTTTGAGCTGCGTCATCAATTTTATCAGCAGCTGTTGAAGTGGCATGGGCTTGATTGGGCTCAGGATCATAAACCGGTCTTTCTGGATTCGCGCTGGTCTACTTCGACTTGAAATGGAAGGTCCCTACCGCGACATAACTCTCCCAACAACTAGCCACAACGGCTGGCTACTGTGAGCCAGCAACATCAGCGTCGTTAATCCACACAGGTATACGGATATCGAAATTGATTAGCAATAACCGTGGCCCTAGCTCGAGCAGGCTGCAGCCCCGCCGACCATCCAGGCCATCGATACAGTCATGGTGAGCATGTTACCTCTCAGATTCCAGAGGGGAATGTAGAGTGCATTCGGTGTCTTTCTCGATAGGTGAATTTCTGTTCTACTTATATGATTCGGAACAAGATGGTTCTTACAGGTAGCGGGCGTCTGATGCCTCGTGGTATTCGGATGCTGTGCTCGTACATTTTCCGCCCTTGACCCGCAACGAGAAAGAGCCTACGAAGGTATGCCAGGGATTGAAAAGACTAGGTTGATGGAGTGACTTTATTTTCGAACAGGATAGGAACATTTGACGTCATTTGCAGTACATCAATGTCAGAACTCGACGAGCAAATCACCCTTCGCCGCAACGAATTACAGCTCCACCCCCAAGGGCATCCCAATCGAGCCGAATCACTACACGAACTTTTTCTTTCACTCTACAGGCAATTCCTGCAGAGAGGAGGGATGGGGATTCTTGACGAGGCACTTGCCCTCGGACGGAGTGCGTTGGAACTTCGTCCGGAGGGGCATCCCGATCGAGTCTTTTCACTGTGTAACATCGCGAGCTGCCTCCATACCCGTTTCCAGCAGCTCGGAAGGACGCCTGACCTGGATGAGGCACTTGCCCTCCAACACAGGGCCTTGGAGCTTTGCCCCCATGGGCATCCTCTTCGGGCCCTTTCACTGGGCAACATCGCGAACTGCCTCCATACCCGTTTCCAGCAGCTCGGAAGGATGTCTGACCTGGATGAGGCACTTGCCCTCCAATGCAGTGTATTGGAGCTTCATCCCCAGGGGCATCCTCGTCGAGCCCTTTCACTGGGCAACACCGCACTTTATCTCCACACACGCTTCAAGCAGCTCGGAAGGATGTCTGACCTGGACGAGGCACTTGCCCTCGAACGCAGTGCATTGGAGCTTCGCCCCCAGGGACATCCTGATCGAGCCCTTTCACTGGGTAACATCGCGAACCACCTCTATACCCGTTTCAACCAGCTGGGAAGGATGTCTGACCTAGACGAGGCACTTGCCCTCCAACGCAGTGCATTGGAGCTTCGCCCCCAGGGGCATCCTGATCGAGCCCTTTCACTTGGCAACATCGCGTGCTACCTTTCTGCCCGTTCCAAGCAGCTCGGAAAGATGTCTGACCTGGACGAGGCACTTGCCCTTGAACGCAGTGCATTGGAGCTTCGCCCTCAGGGACATCCTGATCGAGCCGGTTCATTGGGCAACATCGCAAATCACCTCTCTACCCGTTCCAAGCAGCTCGGAAAGATGTCTGACCTGGACGAGGCACTCGCCCTCGAACGCAGCGCATTGGAGCTTCGCCCCCAGGGGCATTCTGATCGAGCCCTTTCACTGAGCAATATCGCAGGCTACCTTTCTGTCCGTTTCAACCAGCTGGGAGGGATGTCTGACCTGGACGGGGCACTTGCCTTCGAACGCAGTGCATTGGAGCTTCGCCCTCAGGGACATCCTGATCGAGCCCTTTCACTGGGCAACATCGCGACTTACCTCTTTATCCGTTTCAACCACCTCGGAAGGATGTCTGACCTGGACAAGGCAGTTGCCCTCCAACGGAGTGCATTGCAGCTTCTCCCCCAGGGACATCCTCATCGAACCCTTTCACTAGGTAACATCGCGAACCACCTCTATACCCGTTTCAACCAGCTGGGAAGGATATCTGACCTGGACGAGGCACTTGCCCTCCAACGCAGTGCATTGGAGCTTCGCCCACAGGGGCATCCTGACCGAGGTTCATCTTTGGCCAACCTTACTTCCTACCTCCATTCCCGATACAACCACTCCCCTACACACAACATCACTGACCTCTGTGAAATATTCGATTTATATTCCCAACTCTCCGACCTCTCTCAGACAGTATCTTCTGTTGATCTCGAATGTGCCAAAAATTGGATTGAGAGAGCTGAAGAGTTTAAACATAGTACCACAGTTCTGGCTTACGAAACATTTTTACGCCTCAGTGCTCACTATCTCGCCACTCTCCCATCCCTCCCTCAAAATCTTGGACTACTCAAACAGCTCTTGACATCTCTACCAGTCGATGCATTTTCCGCTTGTGTCCGTTTTGGCAATCCCGCGAGTGCAATCGAGCTCCTTGAACAAGGTCGTGGTGCCTTCTGGAGTCAGTTAATCCGCCTTCGCTCTCCACTTGACGATGTCATAGCATCCGGTGACCTAGGCAAAAAATTGGCAGACGAGTTCACCCAGGTGGTCTCTGACCTTCGCAGTGTGTTTGACACACCTACCAACCTTGACTCTCAGCACGATCGGGCGTGTCATCTCAACCTGCAATTACAAGACATTGTTGTTGACATTCGCAGATTGCCTGGCCACTCTCATTTCCTCCAGCCCCTGCTCTTCCCGGATCTTCAGGTTGCAGCTGCCAGTGGACCAGTGATTATTGTAAATGCCAGCCAATATAGCTGCGATGCAGTGGTACTGTTATCTGACCAGGATCCCCTTCACATTGCTCTCCCCATCACGAAAGCCCGCGTGTCTGAACTGTCATTGAAACTTCGTTCTCTGATGCGCCGTGCCAAATCTGAGGATGTAAGGAAGGAGATTTTGGTGTTTCTACGACAGCTCTGGGATGAGGTTGTTTTCCCGATCATGAAGATCCTTCAGGACTTCTGTCCCTGTCAATCGCGCATCTGGTGGTGCCCAACCGCCGAATTCTCCCTTCTTCCATTGCACGCCGCCGGCTCATTTAGGAAAGGCCAACCCATGCTCTCTGATCTTTATATCTCCTCCTATACACCAACCTTGACAGCCCTCATTCGTGCTCGGCAGGAGAGGTCGTTCGATCCATCCACAGAACGGCATCGTTTTTTGATCATAGGTCAGGCACAGGCTCCGGGGCAGAAACAACTCCTCTCGGTGGAAACTGAGCTGTCCAGTTTATTGCACCATATCGAGTCTGTTGCGACGGCAACTTGCGTTCAAGCTCAGGACGCTCGCATCACCAAGGTCGGTGAAGAATTGCAGAAGAACAACTTTGTTCACTTTGCCTGCCACGGGATCCCCAACCAGAAGCATCCATTCGAGTCCGGGTTTGCATTGGGTGACGGACTGCTGAGGGTCGAAAACATCATGCAGTATGACTTACAGGACGCCAAGTTTGCATATCTGTCTGCTTGTCATACAACTGTCGGTGACGAGGAGAGTCCGGACGAGGTGATCCATCTCGCTGCAGCGATGCAGTTCGCCGGGTTCCGTTCGGTGATTGGGACGATGTGGGCTGTGGATGATGGACACACAAACGAGATCACCTCACAGTTTTATGACAATATGAAGGATGAGTCTGGTCATCTCGATCATACGCGGGCCGCCTTAGCATTGCACAAGACGATGAGGAGTGTCCGTTCGAGGAAGATACCTTTGGATCAACGGATCTTGTATGTACATATTGGTGCCTAGTGGATCTACCTTCTGGTGCGTACATGTCTTTTGCGTGAACCGTTACCCAAACTCGAGTACCTACGTTTCTTCATCCAGCCGTTTTGTGAGATCAGCCACTGTGACGAGGTTGCGAGCAGCGAGCAGCTATGTACTGGTGGATGCCAGTCCACCGGGCCCGTCGACTTCTTTCGTTGAACTCTTGGCGGATATGATGGTGGCTTCGACTTGAGCTGTGCTCGTGAGACCTCTGGTACTGGATACGAATAAGAAACAAGTGAAGCGAGGACTCGCTTAGACCTGCCATGGCGTCTCAGGATAGGCCAGTGGTTTTCTCGACGAAAGAAAGTCTACGCCGTGATCAACTCTTCCCCCACCTCGATTCCTTTGTACGCGGCTTTGTTCAGATAGTTTAGCACTGGGAATAAAGCAACGGATGTAGTATTACCATGTCGAAAGTAAGTGAACACATCCCCTGACGAAAGTGATGCATGTAACAACGACAACAGTAAAACCGTGGCTAAAGTGCAGTCTGAACGTAAGGGGAAAAAATTGGGAGAAAAGAAAAGGAAAACATGACTTGTGTGCAGTGAAAAATAGATGTATGACAATGGGATGAGATGGATGTAAAGATAAGGTTAGTAATACGATGCTGAAAATGCAAATCACGTCACGATGAAGTAGAGCAACGGTAGGGAAGCCAAAGCAAAAACAAAAACCCTGAAT
This sequence comes from Caloboletus firmus, assembly GCA_038094755.1. Classification (NCBI taxonomy): domain Eukaryota; kingdom Fungi; phylum Basidiomycota; class Agaricomycetes; order Boletales; family Boletaceae; genus Caloboletus; species Caloboletus firmus. The sequence continues at coordinate 18,973 of JBBPUO010000283.1, read as the reverse complement.
CCGACCGTCCATACGACTGTTAATATCCAAGACTGGCGAGCACACCACAACGATGGAAACACGAGATTGGAATAGATACGGGTGTCGTTCGTCAAAAAAGGAAAAAGCAGTTTATATAGGTCGCCACGTCGTGTCCGGTCTGTCAACCATGTGTGTCGTATTCGCCCAGCTCGACGGTACTTGCCTGCTCGACTCAGATGTCCCTGCGATCGTCGCCGGCGCAGTAATGAAGGATTGTGCTGCGGTGCTGATATCCGGTCGACTTTCGTCGTTCCTGGGTGAGGGGATAGCAATGCCTGCTCCCTCCGTCCCAGGTTCACGTGACGGCGATTCCAGACGTGTCGTCAATCGCGAGGTTGTAGCCTCCAACGGCGCCGAGACGGACACGTTCGAAGCGGCAGTGCGTAGGCCCTGGGACGACGCCCTCCGCATCGGTGATAACATCGGCTGTCCGAAAGTATAATTCTCATGACTGCTACTAGCCTGCGACCCGCTCCCAGAATGCGAACGTGAATCAGACGTGTAGACCATATCTTCCTCGAGTCTTGCCATCGACGAGTTGGCACGAGTGCGCATCGACTGAACGAGTTCAACCGACGACCGCGATGCATTCCCCAGACTTTGAATGAGCGATTGCGCACGCGAGCGGACGGCAGATCCGGCTCTAGACCCCGAAGACACCGAGTTCGATCGCGATTGGGAGCCAGATTGAGAGCTGCGGCGTCCACGTCGGCGTCGGCTACTCACGTTGGACGAACGTGGGCTGCGCTGGGCAACGCCCAGCAGACCCACGCTGTCTTGGCCTTCTGCTACTTCGTGAGGTCCCTCTGGTTCGGGCTGCTCCATCATCTGCGGCTCTTCTTCTGCGTCATCCTCTTCATCTAGTTCTTGCTCCTCGCTCAAGAAGGATTCATAGCCGCCTGGCATGTGATCAGTAGCCTCGCTGTCAGTACGAATCCTAGGGGGGATCCGTCCTGGGAACATGGCCGGCAAAGGCGAGGATGGGAACGCAGGCATAGTTCCAGCACGGGCACGTCCTCGACCGGGTTGAGGATGACGAGGCGGCATGGGAATCGGACTACCGTATCCGGACGTAGGGCTTGACATCACGGAGCCACTCATCCCTTGCGACATGGGCGATTCGGACGATGTCTCTCCGTTCCCGGTCGACCGCGTGGATCTCGAATGCGCGGAGAGCGAATTCGACGAGGGCGAGGAGTCCTTTTGAGGGGTAGAATGTGTCATGGCACTCGAGGACACGGATGCGCCGCGGGCGTGCGGGCGACGAAATTGGAATGGATAACGGGAATGGATAGGCTGACCAAGACTAGACATGGAGCCAGATGTGCGTGGGTGGGCTTCACTGCTCTCTCCCATTTCTTCTTCTACCTCTTCTCCCTCCTCTCCCTCCTCCTCCTCCTCCTCCTCCGTCTCTTCAACGTCTTTCTCTTTGGGTTCTTCCTCTGCTTGCTTGGGTCCCGTAGATTGTTGACTCTCGGAGCCGCTTGAGACAGGGGATCTACGCTTTTCCTTCCGCGAACCGGGGGAAGGTGGGAACGGTATCCCATCCTTGGACGACACCTGCGCACCATACCCCGTGAACGGGTATGGCAACTTCATCAACGGCGCCGAAGGACCCGCAATCTCCCGATCCTCGGAAGAACGCTTGATCACCTTGGGAATAATGTCCGACAACTCAGGCAGCGGCGAAGGCGCAACACCCGCCTCGTTGCCTATCCGTGGATGTGCAAACAAGTTCTCTGAAAGCGCACCCCGACGCGCGGGCGGCGGAACAGAGGGTAAGCCTACAGCAGCCAACACCTGCTCGACCTCAAAGGTTGGCGCGGTCACTACACCAGGTAACTCCTCCCCTTCTGCTTCTTCCTTCTTCGCCACGGCCGTGCTCCACCGAGCAGGCGGCTTAACCGTAAGACAGAAATCAAATGCTTCCTGGATGCGCAGACACGTGCACGTCCTCCAGCTCCACGGGAGCGCGTCGGCATCTTCAGCGCCATCACTGTAAATAGACAAGGTCTTTTCGCGGTCTTCTTCCTCCCACCTAAAACGGGGACCACAGAGTCCCGCGCAGCCTTGACCGCTCAAGATCCATAGGCCGATCCTAAATAGTCAGGAGTGTAAGTGAGGAAAAAGGTGAGGTGAACGTAGACATACCAGCTGATGAAGAGGATGAGCGCACGCCATGCTGTCCACGCAGCATTGGCGAACAAAACGCCGCGAGCATAATTCGTCAACGTGCCATCAGACGCGCGGAAGAAGGTCGTATCCCGACCATTGATACCAGCTTCGATCAAATCAACGTATTCCGGATTCGCGGATGTGAACGACAGGAGCAACGCGACGCAGAGACCTGCTCGAGGTAAGAGGAGCGCGACGGTGGGCAAGTTCTGTGAATAAAACCAGAACGTTTCGGCAAGGCCATCACGGAGGCTACCGTTTTCCCCAAAGAATGCCGAGTACCGGATGTACTGCATGAAGCAAAAGTTCGTGTACGAAGTCATGCAGGTAAGGCTGAACGCAGAGGACGAAAAATAGAGGGGAGTGATGCGCGGTCGTTCTGGAACAGTTTCAGTTGGAGGTTCCCCGTGAGGACAAGGATGAGGTACTTACTAACGCGCCATCGGCGGTAGAAGGAGTAAACGAGTTCATAAAGCACAAACACTATGAAGATCCCAACCAGCCAACAAGCTATATACGCTGTCGCGGCAAGTGCCCAATTCTTTCCAGATCCTGACACACCAGGTGCTGTCGGATTGGGGTGCTCTGCGACCCTACCAGTCATCGTGAGCACGCAAGTGAAGGATAACATGAATGAAAGGCACGCACTGCAACAGTATAAATACGGCATTGAAGTCGAAAAAGGTTTGCAGTGGGATGTGGAAAAATGTGAAGAAGGGAAACAAATAAAAGCAGAGTTTAGCCAAGAGCGTTGGGTTTCGCAGGAGTTCAGGATGGAGACCGTTCGAATTGAATCTAGGACGAACGCGGTCTTGCGCGCGAGCTGCAGCAGACACCAATGTCGGACTCATCCGAGCAGTTGTTGCGCGGGACCAAACTCGGGAGCGCAATGGGTTACTGAACCGCGTCTGTTCTGTGATGTCGCGATGGTCCCGACCAGGTTGAGTGGCGTCCTGAAGGCTAACGACACGAACAGAACGTGGAGTGGGCTTGCGACCAATGCCGAAGGCCTCGACGGGGGTAAGCCCAGGTGTGTATTGACCATTGGATGAGTGAACGGTGGAGCCTGGGTCCGGTGGGGGAGGGCGTTTGGGGAGCCAGGAAGGATAACCTTCCGAACCTTCGGATGCCCTGGGGTGGGTAGACGAAGATGGTTGCTCGGAGAGCTCACCCCGCTGGTCAGACGGTCCAAGGGACGCGCTCTTGGGAGACTCGGAGGGGGTGCTAGACTGAAGGCGTGACATCTCGTTAATGAAATGGATTTATAATGCAAAGAAACAGTAAAATAAGCGAGCTCGTGAAGGCGTGGAGGGCGTTGGTGTCGCGTTTGGGAAGACGGGAATTTTTCTTGTATTTTTTAAAGAGTAGAATAGAGATTATAAGTGCCGTGGAGGGCGAAGAGTAAGGATGATAATGGGATGAGAAGAGGCCTGACACGAGAATAGGGAGCCTCGTGTAGCACGATCAGTAGCCTCGTGTCTCTGACTTTCCGCAAGTGAACAGCAGAAAGCTGAAGCAGGGAAAGGAAGGAAGGACCCGCGACCAGAAATCAACACGCGACGGCCCTGAAAAAGCTCAACCCCCTGGAATCCAAAAAAGGAAAGGCCGCATGAACTGATTCCGCTCACCATCAAATGAAGGTCCCAGTTACGGTAGCCTCTGGATAAAGATAGGGCACTCCTTCGGGAGCAGAAAAACCTAGAAAACCTGATAGTGTCAGTAAGGAACGGACAGTCGCGCAGTGTGCACGTTGAACACCAAGGGCAGCTGCCTGCGCTGCGGGTGGTGATGATAAAGAGCGATAGCGGTGCTGAATCGATGGGTGGTGGTTCGAAAAAAAAAGAGTTGTGTGTCCCTGCGTAGCTCGTCCGCAAGCGTTGCTAGGCATTTACAACAAAATCATGAAAAAAAAACAACAATAACAATAACAGCAACAGCATCGTTCATTCATACAATGACGATCCAGCATGGGCCCCATGCGATTCGTCACGCGTCCCGAGGAGTAAAATGAAGGACATCGAACCCCGCTCCGTATGCAGCATCCCAGTTGAATTCACTTTGTTGGTTTTCGTTACCAAATGCTTCAAGAAGTCCCGCAGCCTCTTCTGATCCGTTCACGACAGGCCGTGCGTCCTCCCAGATCTTGCCCTTGGCTCCCTGGCCATAGATACGTGACTCATCGCCCGAAAGGAACGTCCCAATATGTCGAAACGTCAAGCTAATGCGCTCCCCATTCATAAACTGCTCTTCGGGGGACTTCGATTGTAGTGGCCGCTTGTCGTGATTGATCCCATGCAACCACTTGGCATTGGTCTCCAGGCCCAACACGAACATCGAGTTGTGTGGGAGTAGGATCTTCTGCGCCAGCCGAGAAACACCGCCTTGTCCCGCACTTTTCGCGCCGTCTCGCTTCAAACGCAGGGTCATGACGCGTTGAGCACCAAGGCTGACGTTGACAATCTTGGACCCACGGACCACGTCAATCGTCTTGTCCGAATGTTCTGATATGTAATCTGCCCCACTTCGATAGTGCTGAATCAGGACATGGTTCACTGGGTGATCGAGCGTCTTTTGCACATGCGCCCGAATCAGAGAGACCGTCGGGGAAAATGGACGAAGTGCGGGGGACTCGTCTGCCGGATGCCGGTATATGGGAAAACTATGTTATGAGGGAGAAAAATGAAACTGTAAGTATATGAATATAACCCACAGCCGGCCGTCACGGCCTTTTTGTTTCGCTCACCTTCCGTCCGCCGCAACGTCCCCCTCTACGGCCACCAGTCGCGGCACTTCCCCACCTGAATCGTGAAATATGATACGACATGAGTACACACGCAGGCGGTGCGTGAGCGCTGGGCGCACCTCGATGATACATGACGCTCCATGCCACCTCTTTCCTCATACTCTCAAACGCAACTTCCGCCAGATCCGGAGGGAGAACACCAAGCACGAGGCCAGAATCGCCCTCGCCGATTCTATCGCCTACTCCGAGCCTCGGGGGTGGTGCGCTGTGTGGCCTGTGTGAATCGAGCAAGATCCATAAACCGAGATGCCGCCGCAAGAATTGGACACGAGGGGGGCGTACATGATGCGTGTGAGGTATGAACACGAGCTCGGACAGGGCCAGGATCCGCTCGATAGCCCGACGGTTGAAACTAGAGCTCAGCACGCCGTTGTCTGCCAGGAACCGAGCGTGTCGAGTACGGACACGTTGCTGGCGAGCTGCAAGGCGGATACTTCGTGTTCTGATATTCGGGAGTGAGTCAAACTCAAACTCTCACCGACCTGTTGGTTGTATTCACACACCTAGCTCGATATGTTGGCCACAAAGTAATCCACTGTTTTTCCACCAATTTGAACGTGGTCACAGGACTTGAAAGTATATGACCGCGAGACGCTGGCTCACGGCCAGGGAAGAAGGCGACGCTGAAACAGGAAGATCAGTGGGTCACAATCAGATTACTATCAGCGCATAGCCACAACACACTGATGCCTCGAGGACCCAACTCGTGTACCACCCGAAACGCTAAAATTCATCAGTCTACCACGCTCATGCGAGGCCATATTTGCGGGCCCATCTCGTCACCGGTGTCGCGTCCGTCAAACGAACCCTTCGGACCGGAATCAAGAACCACGCTAATTTTATATATGATCTCAACGAGACAAACCATGACTTGAAGCTTGGGTCCGCCATGGCGATATTTAGATAACACGGATCCCATTCCCCTAGTAGATACGCAGCGGGTTGAGCCACGGATGCTGGCGCGTCCGATGTCATGATATACGTGAAGAAAATGTTGCTCGCCTCCGAGGGGAGACGACGACTGTCTACTACCGTAGTACGTATAGACTGAGTGAGTAGTGTGTCACAGTTGAATGTATCGACAACGAAAAGAGCAACCGTATCGGTGCGGTCCGCTGAGGGCCAGCAGCTGCGCTGATCGCGCTTGCTAATCCCACCGTGACAATGTCTCAGAGAACGGCCAAAACATCGCGCTCGAACAGTCATCATCACCCGAATTACCAGCAGACTCATAAATTAGCGACTTGTCTCCCAGAGCCCGCATTCTGCTCGAACCAGTGCACTTGGCTTGCGAATATCCACTGGTGGGTCTTTGCTTCGGGGTCGATCCTCCGTAGGGGACATGCAGTCCCAACGTGCTTTTCACCAATTATTGGCATTGCGGTGTCTGTTGTCACTGCTCACCTCTATACCATGCCCGTCGAAAAATTCACTGGCACAAACTTGTCACTGGTTACACGCATCCATTAGTGCGCATACTCTTCCTCTCACGCACCATCCGTCCGGTACCAATGACATCTCATCTTAGCACAACGATACGGAAGTATCATCCGACCTGCCCCCGGGACTGGGTTCGTCTCCACACATCCTGTTCTCCGTGGTCGGAGCTCTCACCCCATTCGCTTCCCAGCATCACCCTACACTTCAAGGACCACAGGGGGAACCCCATCAAAACGATCGAAGCGAACGAAGGCGATGTCATTCTATCTCTTGCACACGAATGGGACATTGATCTCGAAGGTACCTAGTTTCTTTTCCGCCTTTGTGCGGAACTTCTTTCCTTAACTTCTCTCCCCTACACTCTAGGTCCCCGCGAAGGTTCCATTGCTTGCTCGACTTGTCATATTATCCTCCCACCCGAACACTATGGCCGCCCCCCTGAACCCTCATACGATGAAAACGACATGCCCGATCTCGCATTCGGATTGACTGACACCAGTCGCTTCGGGTGTCAGGTGCATGTCTCTCGTGACATGAATGGGATGGAGATTCAATTACTGAACGCGACGAGGAACGACGGGAAGAAGCCTACGCACCATTGAAGACGACATTCAGGATAAGGAATAAGGGATAGGGACCGTTGGTGGGCCCATTGCGAGACACAGTGCGGACTTTGATGGGGTATTGTAGGTGGTTGTGGATGTCATGCTTGAAATACCCTCCCACTCGGGTGATATGGGTTGCAATGACCGGATTGTAGCTGCGACTGCGTTAGGCATAGGAAGGTGGGTTAGTGTGAAAGGGAAAGTGGACGTACGCGATGGCCAGAAGAAGTCGATATATGCCAACAGGAATCATTGCTGACGCTGTTCGATCCGACATCTAGAACAACAAATTGGGTCGAGCGGCGATGAAGGATTTCCGGCTTCGTTCTGGACGTCCTGCAGACACCCTTGGCACTGGACAATGATTCAAGGTAGTTCTTTCCGCTCTAAAGGTTAATCTTTTGACGGGCAATACGATGTTGACGCACTAATCCCGTATCACGGCCGATCTTCGAGCAAGCGCAGGCGATCCTTCGACAAGTGGATTTCTCCAAATACGAATTCGTCCCAGGTAGGATCATGCATTCGATGGAGTACTGGAATGACCAGGGAGAACGATTTAGGCTATACTCAGAGCATGTCGCCGACAGTGTCTTCTGGTGATGTGCGTGCTGCCAAGTTTGGGTCCATGCGGCTCAAGTCAAAAGACTGCCTGCACCCCACAATATGCTCCTAGCGCATGCTTTGATATGTCCCTCTATTTGAATGGTCACCCAACATTCGGCTAACGCTGCCATCCTCGCATCCGTAAATGCGTAGTCGAGTTTCTCGAACTAAGCAGGGACCTTTTGAAGCCGTCTCGCTCGCCCCCGTTCTCCGCTTCAAGTTGACCAGGTCATTGTTTCTGGCCCTGCAGAAAGATGTTGGCGGACAAGCTGACCGCTCGGCCTTTCACCCCCGTTCATATTCCCTTGTCAATCTCAAGGACACGTTCGTTGGATTGTTATCGGCCCACGTTTGCGCATTGGGGGAATTTGCGTATCGGTAGAGCGGTCGGGGAAGCGGTAACTCAATCTACAAGACTTCGCAACACCAGTTCATCCCGGGGCACCACGAGTAAATCGAATCACCTTGCTGCTCTAACCTCCGGTGACACTTCTGCGCGTTCCGCTCTACCAGTTAGCTGAGGCTCTGGCGCGTTCAGTGGATCATTGATTTTGACAATTCGTGATGCCGACGGGATTCTACTGATCTGTGATAGACTATGCTGACCCGTTGGTTGTTCTCAGTAATAGTAGTTTTTTGATGAGCTTCACAGCCAATCAGTCATAGCTCCATTCCTTTTGTTCAGTTGCTATCCGACGGCCTGTGGTAGAGGGATGGTGTTACACCGCAGTCTTTGCAGATAAGTAATTGGCAGGAATTCGTCATCATGCCATGACAGACTAACGTATTAGGAACGGAAACGACCGTCAAGCGCTCAAGGTCCGACCAGAGAGCTCGTCTCTTTGAGTCATCTAGTGATCACCTGTTGTTCGTTAAACCCCCACTACGACATCAATCGAAGTTGGTCATATGCACGTTCCCTGATTTCTGTGCAGCGCAGCATCCATTGTTAATTTATGGCCAGTGTTTTACAGGCACAAGTTGGACTCTGTGTCATCTTCATGGAGCGGCGCGCATGCGCAGCAGATCATTTTCTGATTAGAACGGGTAACGCACAGCAATGCCCCGGAAAGCAAGGAGAGTGTATCATGATGTCGATGTCTTCTTTCCGGGTGCCATGGGGTATAAACTTTGCCATCTGTTTTCCAAGAGGCACCGTACGCTTTCAAGTCTTCCCCCATCGTGAGCAGACATGAGAGTACCCTCTGTGATCGTGCTCCTTGGGACGCTCGCAGGCCTTTTCCCGACCTCGGGAGCTAGCAATGCTATCTCAAACTCAGGCTGTCTCTGCACCAGCGACCAACCCTGCTGGCCCTCTGCTGACACGTTCTCCGAACTTCAATTCCAGCTCTCTCAACCACTGGTCTACCCCCTCCCCACCGCCTCCCCATGCTACCCTCTCTCAGACCCATCTGGGAATTGCACCGCCGTCACCGAGAACTGGTCCGATGGCAACTGGCGTGCATCGCACCCTGGTTCGATGGAGATGGCCAATTACGAAACGTTCATGTTTAGGAACGGGACGATCGACGCTTGTTTTATGAATACGAGTATCACCGGAGTGTGTGGGCAGGGTCGGGTGCCTGTCATAGGTGTGGATGCGCGTTTGGTGGAGGATGTACAAGCGGCGGTCAAGTTTGCCGTCCAGTATAACGTGAAGCTGGTCGTCAAGAACACGGGGTAAGTCTGTCGTATGTGGGTGCATGTGAAGGGCGCATTTGTGACTCGTACCTGATGGCGATTATCGGTGTAGCCATGATTTCATCGGGCGCAGTTCGGCGCGGGGTTCGTTTGTGGTGTGGACCCATAATATGAAGAATATCATGTACGACGCCGTGTTCATGCCACAAGGTGCGCCAGGGAACGAGAGTTTTGCAGGTCCGTCCATCCGTTTGAGAGTATGTATCTTGGACTTTGTTTGCTGATGTACCTGTTTGTACAGCTGTAACACTCGGTGCTGGCGTGCAGTGGTTCGAAGCGTATGCTGCAGTGAACGAGCATGGGTGCATGATGGTTGGTGGTATCTCTCCAGGCGGCTCTATCGGCGCTGCTGGTGGATGGCTGACGGGCGGAGGTCATTCTATCCTGTCGCCTAGCTATGGTCTTGGTAATGTTCTTGTTGACGATCCTACTGAACATTAAGCTGATCGTCCCATGAAGGTGTCGATAACGCTTTGGAGATATCTATCGTACTTTCCACAGGCGAATACTTGACCGCCAACGAGTATCAGAATCCAGATCTCTTCTGGGCCTTGCGTGGCGGCGGTGGAGGCACATACGGAATTGTAACCTCGGTCACCTACCGCACGTACCCCTCGGTACCAGTCCAGGGCTGGGTATGGGGTGCAAATGTCACCAATTCCTCTGCAATGACAGAACTAGTCGAGGGGCTTTTGCGCTACCAAACCCAATTTACGGATGACGGTTGGGGCGGATATGTCACCATAATCGGCCAGCAACTCTCGTCCATCTATATGGCGCCGAATATGACCAACGAGACTGTCACAGCGACAACACAGTCGTGGCTAAATTTTATGCAGTCCTTGGCGCCTTATGGGGTCGTGTCCGATAGTGCAACACTTTACTATTCGTCTTATTATGATTGGCTTTATGAAACTTTGTTCAGTGGGGCCGGTGAGGCCGGACCCGGCGGTGTATATCTGATGATCTCATCACGCCTCCTATCGCGGGACACAGTTGCGACTAATTACAGCCAAGTCGCACAGGTGCTCATAAACTGTAATGGAAGTTTATTGGGGTGCGTTCTGTTCGTATTGTCTCTCTCCTGGGATGGCTGACGGTGATCCATGCAGCACCATCGCTGGCGGCAGGGTGAGTCAGTTTAGCCCCGATTCTGCTGGGTTGAATCCTGCATGGCGAAATGCGGTTGTCGAGACGCTGTGCGGGATAGCTTGGAATGAGGACACGCCGACGATGGAGATCCAGACTTTGATTCGGCAACTTCGGGGATGGATCCAGGAGATGCATGATGTGGCACCCGACGACGGTGCTTACTTGAACGAGGTGTGTCACTGTTGCATGTCTAGCTGAGTAATGTGGTTCACTGATGTTCGTACGATCACGATGTCCGAATAGGCGTCTGCGTTCGAGGTCGATTGGCAGAACACGTTTTTCGGCGCACATTACCCGGCGTTGAAGAGCATCAAGGACAAGTATGATCCGTACCGGTTGTTTGTTGTTCAGGAGGGGGTTGGGTCGGAGGATTGGAACAAGAATTTAACGTGCCGATATGAATGATATTACTTTTCGCTTGATAGTTCAATTGCATACTAGTATTGTTCCGTGTTACACAAATATCGCCATGATGATCAAGGATGATGACCCACTCCATTCAACACGCGTGCAGAAAACCTCGCATACTCCCAGGAAAATGTTGATCAAAGTGTGCGTTTACTCGCAATGTTTGTCAGAGCCATAGGCGTACTCCGCAGCCCATCCCGGCGCCGCCTGTCGTGGTATCTGTGTTTGAACCAAGCAGAAAAGAACCGAGGTTGACATGAAATGTCGCAAAAGGTCCGGCACATTGTGAGACTTTCCGAGTCATCTTTGCGTTGTCCACTTGACCCCTTCCAGCGTTGCAACACAGTCTACCCCGATAGTCTCCATCATCCCTCCAATGGCGGACGAGCCAGGATGGACCACTGCAACGGAGCCCTGTTGTTCTCGTGAGTCTCAATACTCTGTTTACTCTGATAGGCATTCGTGAATAGATGCGCGGTTGGGACGTCCGTGATCGAGGTTGACTGTTGTCTACTGTCATTGTTGTGAGTGTGGGCGTAGTCGTGGATCCAGGTGGATGATACCGGATGACCTGGGGACGAGTAGGAGGGTTGGGTACGAATACGTTGAGACCTGTGAATGGATCTTCCACTGCACATGAGGAAAGCTGTGGTATCCGGGCATGGACATCTTGTAGGCAGAAAGATGAACTCACTCTCGCATAAGTGGTCGAGACTTCTGTCTGCGTGGGACGGTGGGACAGTGGCCCTGCTCGAGTAGTAACGTTCTTTCTTCATCTTATACTGTTTATCCCCACATATTATCAGTGAAAAGAATTAAAAAATGAAGGAAGTGCACCTTTGATGCTCAACGCAATCATCTGCTCTGCGCAATCGCTCCCAACCGGAAGTGGCCCACTCACAGGCCAGACTTCCGACAACATCGTCTGAGTATGCTTTTTATACCCCCTCGATCCTCCCATCCCATCCCACGCATAATCCCTGTTCAGGGGCTGCGTCACCGACCATGTACGACTCCAAGTAGCCGTAGTCTTCGGAGTAGAGATTCCGTCATCGATGTTCACAGGGCTGTTGCGAAGTAGACCCATCATTATCCTGCTCAACATCGACGTTCCAATCCGTCTCGATCATATGAGTAAAGGCCTGCAGGATGTATAGGGTCCCTATGTTTCTAACCGGTCACTTGTGCTGAAATAGCCCAATCCTGGAGGATTAAACCTTTTTTGTATTTGTCGTCACGAATTAAAAGTTGTTCTGTCACACGAGGTGTAAGCCAATGATGGAAGTGAGACCAGTCCGGACGAACCGTGAACTCTTAGAGGGAGCGATGTTATCCTTTAGTTACATTGACCATCATCGTACTAAAGTTCATCGGATTTTTGGTCATGCCTCCATACCCAGGCATCTACAATGAGTCGACTGGATTGATGATGAGGGCATAGCCGTCAGCCCTCCTATCCTATTTGCATCGTCAGCAACCCCATACAGTAAAAGTAAAACTCAACCGAGAACTGACTCTTTGATCTGCGTAATCAATTTTGTCAACACCTCCTGGAGCGGTTTGAGCTTGATTGGGCTCGAAATTATAAGCTGCTCTTGTGGTTCTGCGCTGGCCTAGTTCGACTTGGACTGTCTCCCTGTATGGGCAACTTTGAGAGGGCAGAGAGATGGGAGGACCAAAAGAATTCCAGAGTGTTCATTCAACGTCAGCGGTGCGCCCAGTCTGCAATGTCCAAATCGTAGGTGTGGCTGCGACAAATAGTGACAAAATTAGTGTACTCGGACTCAAACATACCTGAGGTGTCTTCGTGACATAGCTCAACTCACAACAACTTCTCCACAGCGATTGAGCCAGCAAGTATTAGTGTCACCGACCCCCACAGCTACATGGGTATTGGAATTGGTTAGCGGCAACTGCTGCGCTGGCTCGAGGAGGCTACAGCCTCACTCAACCATCCAGTCGTCGTGATACGTCTCAGAGTCAAGTTCCGGAGGGGAATGCACTGAAACGAGTGAACCTTTCCCTAGGTGAATTCTATATCCTATTTATATGATTTAGAGTGTCTTAAGATGGCTCTGGCAGGTTACAGGCGTCTGTTGCCTCGTGGCATGCAGTGCTCGTACATCCTCTCGTCCTTGACCTGCAATGAAAAAAACCCCACGAGAGAGGTATGGCTGCGTTTGAAATACTACCTGGCTGGAGTGAATTCATTTTTGAGGAGGATACCGTCATCTGCAGTGCATCAATGTCAAATCTCGACAAGCAGATCACCCTCCGCCACAATGAGTTACAACTCCACCCCCAAGGGGATCCCGATCGAGCTGCATCGCTACAGAGTCTTTCTTTTTCACTCTACTAGTGGTTCCTGCAGAGGGCAGGGATGACGTACCTTGACGAGGCACTTGCCCCTGGACGGAGTGCATTGGAACTTCGTCTGGTGGGCCATCCCGATCGAGCCTTTTCACTGGGCAACATCGCGAGCTGCCTCCATGTCCGCTTCCAGCAGCTCGGAATGCTATCCGACCTGGACGAGGCACTTGCGCTCCAACGCAGCGCATTAGAACTTCGTCCGCAGGGGCATCCTCTTCGAGCCCGTTCACTGGGCAACATCGTGACCTACTTCTATACCCATTTCGACCAGCTCGGAAGGATGTCTGACCTGGATGAGGCACTTGCGCTCCAGCGCAGTGCATTGGAGCTTCGCCCACAGGGGCATCCTCTTCAAGCCGTTTCACTAGGCAACATCGCGACCTACCTCTATACCCGTTTCAACCAGCTCAGAAGGATGTCTGACCTGGATGAGGCACTTGCGCTCCAGCGCAGTGCATTGGAGCTTCGCCCACAGAGGCGTCCTCATCGAGCCGCTTCACTGGGCAACATCGCGAGCTACCTCTCTACCCGTTTCGATCAACTCGGAAGGATGTCTGACCTAGACGAGGCACTTGCGCTCGAACGCAGTGCATTGGAGCTTCACCCACAGGGGCATCCTCATCGAGCCTATTCGTTGGGCAACATCGCATGCTGCCTTTCTACCCGTTTCGATCAACTCGGAAGTATGTCTGACCTGGATGAGGCACTTGCGCTCAAACACAGTGCATTGGAGCTTCGCCCACAGGGGCATCCTCGTCGAGCCTATTCACTGGGCAACATCGCAACTTACCTCTATACCCGTTTCAACCAGTTCAGAAGGATGTCTGACCTAGACGAGGCACTTGCGCTCGAACGCAGTGCATTGGAGCTTCGCCCACAGGGGCATCCTTATCGAGCCTATTCACTGGGCAATATCGTGGGCTACCTCCATTTCCGATTCAACCATTCCCCCACACATGACGTCATTGACCTCCACGAAGCATTCAATACATATTCACAACTTTCCGATCTCTCTCAGACAGTATCTTCTGCTGATATTGAATGTGCCAAAGATTGGATCGAGAGAGCTGAAGAATGTAACCACTGTACCACAGTTTTGGCTTACCAAACATTTTTACGCCTCAGTGCTCACCATCTCGCCACTCTACCATCCCTCCCGCAGAATCTCGGACTACTCAAGCAACTCTTAACATCTCTACCAGTCGATGCATTCTCCGCTTGTCTTCGTTATGGCAATCCTACCAATGCAATTGAGCTCCTTGAACAAGGTCGTGGTGTCTTTTGGAGTCAGTTAGTCCGCCTTCGCTCTCCTCTTGACGATGTAGTAGCATCTGGTGACCTAGGCAAGAAATTGGCAGACGAGTTCACCCAGGTGGCCTCTGACCTTCGTAGTGTGTTTGACACACCTGCCGACCCTGACTCTCAGCACGATCAGGCGTGCCGTCTCAACTAGCAATTGCAACATATTGTTGCTGACATTCGCAAATTGCCCGGCCTCTCTCGTTTCCTCCAGCCCCTGCTCTTCGCAGACCTCCAGGTTGCAGCTACTAGTGGGCCGATCATAATTGTAATTGCCAGTCAATACAGCTGTGATACGATCATACTTTTCTCCGATCAAGATCCCATCTATATTGTGCTCCCCATCAAGAAAGCCCGTGTCTCGGAACTATCCCAGAAATTTCATTCTGTGACATTGTGCGCCAGATTCAAGGATGTGACGAGGGACATGAAGGTCCTTCTCCGAGAACTCTGGGACGTAGTCGTTTCTCCAATTGTGAATATACTTCAACAGTCCTGTCCCTGTCAATCCCGCATTTGGTGGTGCCCGACCGCTGAATTCTCCCTGCTTCCATTGCATGCCGCCGGTTCATACAGGGGGGGGGGCAACCGATCCTCTCCGATCTTTATATTTCTTCCTATACACCAACCTTGACAGCCCTCATTCGCGCTTGGCAGGGGAGGCCGTTGGATCCATCCATCAGGCAGCATCATTTTTTGGTCGTAGGCCAGGCACAGGCTCCGGGGCAGAACCAACTTCCCTCAGTGGAATCTGAGCTGTCCAGTATATTGCACCGTGTCGAATCTGTCGCGACGGCAACTTGCGTTCGGGCTCAGGATGCTCGGATCACCAAGGTTGGTGAAGAATTGCAGAAGAACGACTTTGTTCACCTTGCCTGTCATGGGATCCCCGACCAGAAACATCCATTCGAGTCCGGTTTTGTGTTGGGTGACGGAATGCTGCGGATTGAAAACATCATGCGGTACGAGTTACGGGATGACAAGTTCGCGTACCTGTCTGCTTGTCACACCACTGTCGGTGACGAGGAGAGTCCGGACGAGGTGATCCATCTCGCTGCAGCAATGCAGTTCGCCGGGTTCCGTTCGGTGATTGGGACAATGTGGGCTGTGGATGACGAACACACAAACAAGATCACCTCACAGTTTTATGACAATATGAAGGATGAGTCTGGTCATCTTGACTATACGCGGGCCGCCTTGGCGTTGCACGAGACAATGAGGAGTGTTCGTTCAAGCTGGATACCTTTGGATCAGCGGATCCTGTATGTACATATTGGCGCCTAGTGGATCTACCTTCTGGTGCGTACATGTTTTCTGTGTGAGCCATTGCCCCAACTCAAGTACGCACGTCTGTGTTTACAGTAGCACACCGTGTTCTCGAAACAATGTATTCGCACAGTATTGTGTACTCGATACGAATAATTCTTTGCATCTATTAATATGCTCACCTTCCAAAGAACCTATGATGGAGCAGGAACACGTTCGATTCCAGTCTCCTCACTCCTATTGCGAAGATCAAAGTGCCAATCGGTGTGATCCACAGTTTCACTGATGGGGTCGTCTATCTCTGACTTGTTCAACGTCGGTGTCTTTTGTTTACTGGCTGTTGTTGGACGGCGTAGATGGAAGGGTGTCGTCTAGGCCCTCTTGAACACAGGGAGTCTATGTGCCTCAGGTATCGTGGACTTCGACCTTGTTCAGAAGCCGTACCCATCACAAAATCAAGGAACTGAGTGTCGCTGAGGAGAGTCAGTGGTGTCCATCGTAAGCATCATGAATACCAAGTTACCAACCTGTCCGCCCGTACACATCCATCTATGCATCCATAGAACTCAAGCATCAGCTTCTTAGTACAGTGCGTTCAGTGAGTTCTTGCCCGTTCAAATTATACAGATGCTTGCGGCTCACATATACTTGTCAATTTATACCAAGGACTCTTGGATCATTGTTGCCTCTTCAGCTCCAGACGCCTGGGTGGATGCTAAAACATTTTAGAGTACTTCCAGTACGTACTTCTTACGGTTCTTGGGGGTGGTGACGGTGATGCCTTGAAACCACGGATGCAGAAAGAGCATAGCAAGACTATGTATTTGTCTCCGTGCATAGCAGCTATACAGATCTACTAAACGACGGCTCTCAGGTGAATTGTCGGCCACGGGCCTGAGGTATATAAGACCTATTGCCCAATCAAGTTCGTCACTATGGCTCCACATGCATTTCGCTTCCAACATCTCACCTAGAGTGAGGCAACTTTATCTTGCTCATCCCCAGCGCAGTAATCATCCACAACACTGATGATCCTTTTCCTTCCCCAACACTCTTGGGCCTGCCCTGGCACTGGTGTGCTTGCTGGTTTATTTCCCTCTTACAGGCACACAACTATCCAGTAAGTACTACTGTCTGAGTCTGTTCTTGATTTATTTATTGTTCTTAACTTGTTTGTAGTAGTGTTCTATGTTCTAAACAATGGCTCTTTGATGAACTTCTATACCATTTATGACAGAGGCTCAGCAGGTGAAGTACTCATCATGCTCAAGGACATAGTTGTAGTGCAGCTACTGTATCAGTCTGATTGCATACTGCCTTAATTTGTTGCTTAGAACAATTATATCAACAATGGTACCCCCAATGAGTCATCTTTCATTCTCCCACAGCTTACCCTTTCCTGGCTTGAAGGGTGGCAGATGGACTCCTCATAATTGGCTGACAGGATAAGAACAAGTAGATATAAGATCATCAGCAAAAGTGGCAAAATCTGTTGAATATGTGCTTACTAGCAGCTATTCAATAACTCCTATTACTTAGATTAGA